>CM031239.1:514228952-514371522 GCA_018340775.1 Taxus wallichiana var. yunnanensis | reverse complement strand
TCGTTAATCCTTTTCTCCAGTAGTCGACCTTGATAATGACTTTTCAAACGATCCTTGGTTGTATGGTGGATTGATCATTTCAATTAGCGCCGGAGGAAGGGAAAGGAAAGGAGGAAATTTGGCTTTGTAGGAGAAAGAAGACATAAGAGGAAAGCTGACATCCTTTTCATATCGTCAATTGATTCTTTGTCTTTGATTCTACTTTGGCCAGATGCAGGAGTAAATGGATCCCAGGGAAACAGTGGATGCAAGTATGGAATTGGGGCGGTGGGTTTTGCCTTTGCATTTATATTCTCTTTTATCCTTAGGCTTTACGCGATTCTTCTCCCGGTGCGTAAATCGATGCAATATTTTACACCATGGATAACTCCTTAATCCTTATTTTTAATTGCATATTGCATGAAATTCAGGTACATTACAGAAAGCACTCGGGGTGAATGAAAATTCAGTAAGATACTTATTGGAAGCTGAGGTGCATCCATGCACAAGATATTGGAAGGAATTTTTTCCATGTGCTCTTTATGCATGGTTGCGTTTGAAGCAGAGGATGAAGCCTCTGTCTTTGGGGAAAGGCTTTCTGTTATGTTATAGAGATACGGATGCATATGGATTACATCAGCATTGCATCTGGATATGAATCTGCTTTGCCATAACTAAACTCCACAGCCATTTAATTGTGGATGGAAAAGCTTACTGACTTGAAATAATTCCTTGCTTTTAAATACCTTTTACACATAGTGGAGATTTCTCACACTCAGCATGGTGAAGTCTTTTCTGCTCTAGATTTATCAATCTGATCAATTTGAACGAGGGTTTCGAAGCCTAGATCCGTGTCTCCGGTGTCTACTGCAATTTGGAAGTGATACGCATGACTCCGTTGTGCTTTCTTTTTCATCTTTCTTCGCCATGCACTTTGTGCATCTTTGTGCTGAATAATTCTTTTCTTCTTATTTGGCCAGGATTTCTTCATAGCTTGGTTGTAGATACATGGATAATTCTTGATTCGGAAGGATATTTCAATGTATTGGACATTGATATAAGCTCCTTTTCTTTTGTAAAAAGCACACTGTAATGAATTCCTGCCGAGCTAACGGACTTATGTATATACGGGCATGACAGTGAATTATCACGGTAAATAGCACTTTTCAACCTGCCTTAAGATTGACGTCCAATTTTATCTGGAAGAGCTTTTGGCTTCACCTTGTTTCCCAGCAACACTTGCAAACAGTATGCAAACACAAATCAACCTCCTTGATGGATGCGCCAATTGCAGAGCTTTTAGCCTTGTTTTTTCACTTTTACGAGCAAAATCTCTTGAATGCTTTTCGTCTTGTGCACGATTCTTTACTGCGTAGTCAAATAATTCACCCAATGTAAGCTGCCCATGCTTTATATAACCTTCAGCGATTCTATAATTAATAATTGCCCTAACTATTTAAAAGCGATTAATTAATTAAAAATCATGCTCTTCTCTTTTAAAATAGCATGTTTAAGGACAACCATCAATAAATTAAATTAATCAAATTTAATCATCCACATCACTTCAACTCAAGAAGCTTCCATAGGTGTGCTTTGACCATATGCCCCTGAAAATAGGAATTAATATAATCATTTAATGCTTTCAAAAATATTAATTCTTTCCCGAAAAGTGGCGCACGTTAAATAAATAAATAAATTTATTTAATTTTAGAATTCCTATTTTACCGATTGATTTATTCCCCTTTGCTGGCACTGTTGACTTTTACCACATGCTTACAGGTGCGAAATTGGGTAGAATAAGTTATTAGGAGAAATATTTAATTTAATGCACTATTATTCACCCCAAGGTGATTGCCTCGCTTTGCACATAATAGAATTCTATTTTTAAGAATTTAAAACAATGGGATTATTTACTACAACTATGAGCGGCCCGGAAATCCATGATCTACTTAAGTGATTTGACTTTGAATGATGTTAGGGATTATTGTACATACAGCGACGGGCACTGATAAAATCCCGTGATTTCCACTTAAGTCACTTTTCTTTTATTTCACCATGGGAATTTTACCTGTAAGGCGATGACAATAAATTCCCGTACACTGCGACTCGACATCTAACTTTCCCACTTTGCGAGCTTAAGTGAATTTTTATATCCTTGGAAAATACCTGTAGCCCAGTCTGAGGGTCCCCACACCACTGCCTTCTTGTATGCCCTCCTTTGCTTAAGTGAGATTTTTACACATCATGGGAAAAAGTACCACCTGCAGGTAGGCGGATGATAAATCCACCATCACAGCTTCCTTTGCTTTCTGCCGAACAAGTGAGATTTTGTAACACGGGAAAAAGTACCTGCTTGGCGGGTATAAATTCCCACCGTATCTGCAGCTTATATTTTCCCATTCGTGACCCAAATCCTTTGTTTTTCAAAATGTGTCCATCCCACTTGGCCTTTTCCACGTGCGACGGCCATTTTTCAGTGATCCAGACCTCAGAGGTGGTGACTTCACTCCGAGGGCATAACGTACGTATATGTTTTCAGCTGCTCCGGCCAAAATGGTAGGCTTTGCGGCCAAATGGGTATTCCCGGAGAATTTCACGAAGCGAAGCAGGAATGACAGCTCAAAAACGAAAAATTGCAAAATTCCTAAATAAAGCCCAAAACTTATTCCTAAGTTAAAACCTTTTGGTACATAGGAATAATGATATGTTCGATCACAATAGAGTTACAAAGCAGGTATAGAAATGGCCTCAAATGGGGCTCAAAATAATGTAAATACAAATTTCCATGAGACAAATCCCGATATTTGACGAATATAACAATTTTGGGCATCTGGGTATTTGCTGGCGAAAAAGGAAGCTAATATGGCTCTTTACAGGAATATCTTGACCGCAATCTGAGAACTTTTAGGCGAATAAAACACAAAGCAGAACCCATTATTTTATAAGTACTGGAAATTTTTCGATAGGGTTAGTCGCCAATTTCAGGATGACATCGGAAATGGATCCACAATTTTGAGGCCCATGTTTATGTACGCTAAGCTATCTTTAGTGAGTGTTCCACATTTGCCAATGACTTGCAATGCACTTGTCCAGTCTCATGTCTTGCATATTCGGTATGGCCAGTCCGCTTGATGTCGGTTCCAATATTTCTATCGTCTGTCAGTCTAGAACTCAGCCGTTGATTTCCTCCTTGCGGCTATTAAGTTAATGGCCATTGCCAGCGCACCACCTTTTTTAGCACTAACATTGGTGCCTCCAATCAGTCTCTCAGTAAATGTAGTCTGATTGACTGTCATCATTTGCAGGTCCTTTCGATGGGAGTAAGGGTCTGCCAATTATTTACGAAACACTTGCCAAATACTTGACAATAGTCTATTCCATGGGACTCTATTGGCCCTTATGCATCTTCTGAAACTCTGACCAGCCACACATAGGTCGATCTTCTTCATCTGTTTATCCTTGTATTGCAGAACCTTTCTTACATGTGTCTAAAAGACCATGAGATCCTAACCCTGCTACATTACTCCACTTCTCTACTCTAGACATTTGTGTGTTGAGTAAGATTGCGTTATCGTTTTCTAATTGATTACACAACAAAGGTTGGTGCTTGTCATGCATGCACTCCACAAGTATGAACACTGCGCTCGTTCTCCCTTAAGAGATAACTTGATGTAATGACACACTTGAGCACCTCATAGGACTATCTCCATACATGAGAGAGATGGCATGATTTCTAGTTCTCCCTGTTTATTTGACTATTTTTATCAAGTACGACAAGATTTACAACAGATGACAGAGAAGTCCACAATCCCCTTGGCATCTTATGAGGCAGCCTTAGAGTTTACCATAGGCGGTATCTTGCAGATTACCTCCGTTGCATTCAGAGGATCTTTGATAGGATGATACAAAAAAGCGGCTATGATTTGGTGACGAGTTACAATCATAGCATCTAGCAAAGAAACCTCAAACCTTCAAAGTTATACCTTACAAACATAGGAATGATCAATGGAAGATCCTCACTGAGGCCGACTTCCACGACCTCCTTTATAAAAACAATGTGGCTATAATGCGTAAATCATTTGAGTCTGATTACACATCGATAAATGAAATGGTGCCATTTTTAAGAATCTATCTACCTATTAGAGGGACAGCGGTAAACTTACACAGTTCTATGGAGACAAGTCTAGAAGAAGGTATCCATGCTTAGAATGTTCAATGGAATTAGATCTTGGAAAATATTTAAATCGACCAACTTATACAGCTTCTTCACTTTTGCGACCATGGTAATTCTGACTTTATCCCCTACATATACTTGGTGCAATTGCCAAAGTACACTATTTTTACGGCCAGTCTGCCATTCACAAGAATTGAGCTGAATGTTTTATGAACGCAGAAGTGACCTCTTCTCATTCTTATGGCATCTTTCCATTAAATAGTCATCGTAAATGTTGTGGTATGCAAATGTGCATCCTATTGTGTTTCCCCATGAACAATCCCATGTCTTTATTTGAAATACTCCGATTTCATGGTCATAATGCGCGCATCAGTTAAATGAACTGCTTTCCACTGGGTCAGCTCCTAGGTCTTTCGAGCTCTTCATAAAAGCATGTCATCGTGAAGGGTTGAAATCCCCGGCCTCCACACGCTTGTCTGCGATCTAGGTATGCATATCATCAGTCTTACTGGGACATGTAGCTGTACTTTAGGCATCCCCTCTCTATGTTTGACCACAAATGAGTATTTGAAACTCAACATGTTTCATGTCATTAGACAGCTCACTTGCATGTTCATGTGATTAAAACATTGAGTCTAGGTACATCACCGAATGCCCGCTCTTTCAGCGAATCAATGTGGGTGACCTCCTTCAGGTTCCATTGTCGTCATTCCCTTTTTGGAGACATCGCGAGGTGATTGAAGACCTTACTATTCTTTTCTTCCCCTATGGTAGTTGTAAGAGAATGAAGCGAGGAAGACTTGGATCAACATTTTTCATTTTTACTCTTAGATATTTTCATTATCATCATGTATTCTTTGTTAGGAAGCCAAGCTCTCATTAGAAGAACTTATTTAATTAGAATATAAAGTATTTTGAGCATGTAGGCCTTGTACGTAATTTGTATAAATCAAATTAGATAATTAAAAGGTACCTTATTATAAGATCGGCCATAAGGTGCGATATAGCACCCCTTACGTTATAAAGAGGATGGTTGGCCATTATGTGAGTATGTTGAATCTTATATCTTCTTTTGGGTAAAGGTTATACCTTTCCTTTTCTCTCATCGAGATGAGGAAACCCTTGTTTGAGACCACTTGAGGATGAAAACCCTTGATAGTGGAACTTGTCTTGGGAGCGAAAACCCTTAGCGAGGATATTTGGAATTATTGAAAATCTTCGAAGGTAGTTTGGAGCTGATATCTTTCTATCCCAGGCCTAGGCAACTTACTGACATGAGCATTTTGGAGGTGTTTTGATGGATGTATGGTATGATTCTTGCATGGATGGACTTGTACTAATTTTTAAAGGTGAAAGCAATCATTTCTTTGCATGTTTGAGCCACTAATTCAACATTTCCAAGAGGGCGAATTGCTTGTAAGGCAGGTTTGGCATGTTTGGGTGGATGTTTGGGCAAGCTAATTTGATATTTGCATTCTTCATATTTTAAACCCCAAGATCCCAAGTTTCGTGAATTTTGGAGCTTCCTAGGTAAAGTTATGAATTTTGAAGTAATGTATAAATTTTGCAGATAGAGGGTTTATAGAAAATTCATATCTTCATTTCTAGGGCACTAAAAATCAATTTTCCTTCATATTTTGATTGTAATTAATCATAATTTTTGAGCTTGATTGGGCACATTTTCAGCGAGTTTAGGGCATCCAAAAGTGAGTGGGAGTTCTCAAAACAAGTCGCTGCCCTAGGAAGGGAAAAATTGTAGGTTTCAGTGTGCATTTTCAGTCATATCCAGCCCTCGGAAGTCTGATTACAGCCATCTAAAAATTAATTTCAGTCATCTCTCATTCAGCCCTAGCTATTTTCCGGATGTCCCCAAACATGGACATAACCGTGGTATCAAAGCATCATCCTCCCAACCTGTGAAGCATGGAAAACAAGTTAGAAAGGATCGTGAGAACACAAGAAGGGATAGATGAGGCGTTGGAGAAACTTACCCTAGCCATCAAAATATGCGAGGGGTGGTGGTTCACTCGAGGAGAAAAGGGTTTTGAGGTTGACAAATTGACATAAGAATAACAAGCCCTTCAAAGGCATGCGTGATGCATTTTCCTTTGAAAGAATTCGTGGAATTAGAGAGCAACGAGGCTGGGCATTGCATAATGTCTCCTTTTTTTGAATTAATCCAACATAAAGGATTCTATCCTTTCCTCATCCGAGAAGAAAGCCATGGTTAAGAAAGGGAAGATTATCGATTATATTTCAGTTTTCTTCATTCATATTTATGCTTTTATCTTTGTAATTCCCATTAAGGAATTAGAGCTAGGTTTAGTGTATTTTAAAAGCTCATTAAAAGATTAAATAAACTTTATATGGGTCGGCCTTACCTTTTTGGCCTTTGGCGCCATGTTGGGGATATAAAAGAAAATTAGAGACTTCATTTGGAGCATTCACTCTTGGCACATTTTCTCTAATTGGACTTTTGGGTTATTGCTCATTGTTCTTTCTCCACTTTTGGACGGAAATCCAAGTGTGGCTCTTCGAAAGAGCGAAAAGCCCTTGCTGTGGTTGGTTGGGGGACAAAAACCCTCCATCCTTGTGTGGATTGAGGCGTAAATTGAAGATTTGGAGGAAAACAAGACATTTTCAGATTCTTACATGCATTGTTGGGTCTCTTCTGGGTGGAGCGACTTATCCTGAGAATCTACTATTCGTTGTGAAGTTTGGGGTTTCTAAACCCTCATTTCATAATTTTATTGCAGCTGTACTTCGCTGGTTTTTAATTAATTTCCAACAGTGTTTTGGATCATATTTCATATTGAATATTGGTTTGGTGGATGCCTAAAATACTTATATCTATTTTGGCAAAGTTGTTTGAAGAGTTTCAAGTGTTTTGCATGCATTTTTGTACCGCTGTCCTAAAAATTTGATAATATTGGGATTTGTGCTAATTCCCTACTTTTCAGTTTCAACCCTTGAAAGGGATATTAGAATGGTATCGAGCTTGGATCGTCACGAGGCTGAGGTTTGAAGATCAAAAGGATGGATCGATTTTTCAACAATGCTAGGGTTGGAAGGCTTGCCCTAGGGCAAGAAAGATTGGCCAACGATAGCTCGGCCCGATCCATACCATGCAAGGCTCCAATGGTGGAAGAATCTCTTCAAGGGAAATCATTCATTCTCTGTCACCCAAAGGAAGCAACATCGGTACATGGTATGAAGAGTATAGAGCTCTTCCGAGGAGATCTATGATGCCCTACCTTTTTCAGAGTTCATAAAATTGGAAACAGAAAGAGTGGGCATTGGAACTTGGTCCAAGCCTTGAGGCATGCACAAGGGTCATGGGAAGGATATCCCAACCCTGGAGGAAAGGAGCACCTTCATGTTGGCTAAACATGAAGAGAGCACGAAGTTTGATGAAGAGGGAGTCAAAACCCCAAGTTCGCCATGCAATGATGGAAATGCCTATTTCCCTAAGGTGAAGAGGGAGGAAGAATTATTGCAGCAGTTGGTTATTAAAAGGGAGCAACCCTTGGGAGCCTTAGAAGCACCCACCGCCATTGCCAAGGGTGAACCCTTGATTGATTTTTCTTACAGCCCCAGAAAGTGCTAGAAGATGGAATCATTGAGGAAGAAGGGTTGGTGATCAAAGGACCTAAGGCCATGGCACTTACACCCATTCCGAAGAGTCAACAACATGAGGTAAATATTGCTCATTCTGTGGTTAATACTGAAAATGTTTTGACATGTGATGAATCCAGAGATGAAACAAGGGGTGTGGAGCAAGAAGGGGAAGAGAAAGGGCTGGTTGGAAACCCTTCTCCAAAGAAACATGATGACAATAAGCTTGTTGGTCTGATTATAGCAGCAGTCACTAAAAAGCAAAGTGGTGAGGATTAGACCTTGGTAAGAGCTATGAAGACATTTCAAACACACATGAACAAGGCAACCGAAGGTTTGGAGGTAATTCAAATTTATTTCTTTATGCCATGCCATTTCAGATTTATGATCATGGGAAATTTGTTGAAAGGGATGACCTTGGGGCAAATGTGATGCTCCGAAGCAAATCACGACAAATGGATAGTCTTCATGATGCTATGAATGATGAAAAATCTGATTTGCATAGGGTCCATGGACCAAGACTTTTGAGTGACCTTGTTGGGGGTCATGTGGATGAAGAAGGTGCTCTTCCGGGTGACTACAATCACTTTCAGTTCGCTGGAATTTTCAGAACAGCAGTCAATAAGAGGCAGATTGATGGTGTACATGACTACGGCAAGAGCTATGAAGATGCCCCATGTGAACACCATCAAGATATTGTTGAAGCCAAGGCGGAAAGAGCTTCATTTGTTGAAGTGACAAAAGGTAACCCTCTTTCCAAGGCCCACGGTATGCATGCAAAGGTAACTATTTCCTCTTTTAGTTTGGTTGGCAATCCGCTTGATATACTTATGTTTGGAAGAATAATTTGGGGTTGTGTTGATGATATCTCAACAAGTCTTATATGGTCAAGAAGATTGGAGAAATCTCTCCATAAGGCTCTTGATGAGGTGGCTGGTCTATTCCTAACAACAGTCAAAGGGAGGTCATTTGAGGGAATACTTATGTTTGGAATACTTATGTTTGGAAGAATCATTTTCAGTTGTGTTGGTGATATCTCAACAAGTCTTATATGGTCAAGAAGATTGGAGAAATCTCTCCATAAGGCTCTTGATGAGGTGGCTGGTCTATTCCTAACAACAGTCAAAGGGAGGTCATTTGAGGGAATACTCATCCTTAACAAGAAGCCAAAGGTTACCCAAGACAAGCACCAACAACTTGGGAACAAATGCAAGAAAGAAAAGACCCCATCCGGCAAGGAAATCATGCCAAGAAAGAGTGTTGATTTAAACTCAGAAATTTTGAGTCCTAAGAATGTTATGGGCAGCCCACGGTATGAAGATATTTCAGTTTTTGCCAATATATCATTTCAGATTTTCTACCATGGACAGATGGTTAGGAGTACTCATGTCTCATGTATGTTGTATCCTCCTATGTCACCGTTGATTGAATACCTTTGTGCACATCATACTTCATGGGGTGAGGAGGTAAGAAGTACTTTTGTAGTAAAGAACATATAGATACTTGGGCTCAATTTCTAAGGTGTTTCCACAAGTGGCATATAGGTGCTATGTTGAGTCCTTCAAAGGGAGGAATATCTGATTTCAAAATCATTATGGAAGGGAACTCTATCATGAGGTGTTTGGGTCATAATGATGGTTCTAATTTTTCATTTCTTATGTGGTTAACCCTTGGTTCTATAAAAATGGAAGAGTTAGAAGGAATGGGCAGCAATATGCATCAAATTATCAAAAAAGAATTGGCAAGAAGGATGGGGCCAAGCAAGGCTGGTTTCAAAGGCCTCATGATCACCAAAACTTATGAAACATATCCTCTTTACACAAGGAAGATACCACAGCCCGTTGTCCCCATGAAAAGGTATGAGTTTTGCATTGACTTATTTGTTCTAAATTCAGCGGAGTCACACATTGTTTGTGGGGGTCAAGAGCTCCTAATTTTAGGGAAATCAACCTCAAAGTTCACAAGGAGGAGCTGGGATTCCATTTGCAAAATGAAGAAATCAAAATTCTTGAAATCTGGGAAGGAAAAGGAAGGAATGATAAGCAAGGGAAGGCTGATTTCAATTGTAGACCTGTTGTTCTTAAATTTTCAGCCTATGTAAGTCAATTTTCAGCCCCTACTGTACTCACAAATTTCTTTTTTTCCATCAGATTTCAGTTTGGGAGTTGTTATGTCATGATTATAGGGCTGAGTTTGCAAAAATCAGATTGGGAGCTGCCATTAACAGCCATGGAATGATGAGGAAAGAAGATCTCAGCTGAAAGGAGGGAATAAATCAGATTATGATGTGTTGTTTTCAGACTTGAACATTCTGATTTTTGAAAGAAAAATGCATGATTACAACTGTTTTGGGACAGCATTACTAAAGTGTTGGGAAGCCATCATTTGGATGGAAATTATGAGGTGGTGTCAAGCAACAGAAGAGAGCTAGCTATCATGTCCCTAAGGCATGATAAGGGGAATTTAAAAGTGTTGTTAAACACTCTTGTTTTCTTTGATATGTTTGCTTCATGTGCAGGTACATCAAAGAAGAAGTTGAGATTCATTTGGGATCCGGTACTTACAATTGCTTGAGGGCAAGCAATTTCGGGAAGGGAGGATTGTAATGTCCCCTTTTTCAAATTAATCCAAAATAAAGGATTCCTTGCCTTTCCTCTTTCCGAAGGCAAGCAATGGATGAGCAAGGGAAGATCGTGGATTATATTTCAGTTTTCTTCATTCATATTTATGTTTTTATCTTTGTAATTCCCATTATAAGGGGTCGGTTGGGTTTGGTGCATTTTAAAAGCAAATTAAAAGATTATATATGATTTATATGGGTCGGCCTTACCTTTTTGGCCTTTGGCGCCATGTTAGGGATATAAAAGAAGATTAGAGACTTCATTTGGAGCATTCACTTTTGGTGCATTTTCTCTAATTGGACTTTTGGGTTGTTGCTCATTGTTCTTTCCACTCTTGGGCGGAAATCCAAGTGTGTGGCTCTTCCAAGAAGGACGAAACCCTTCTTGTGGCTGGTTGGGGATGAAAACCCTCCATCCTTGTGTGGATTGAAGGCAAATTGCAGATTTGGAGGAAAAGAAGACATTTTCAGATTCTTGCATGCATTGTTGGGTCTCTCCTAGGTGGAGCGACTTACCCTAGTGTGGAGTTTGGTGCCTTCTAGGGCACGGAATTCATATTTGTCTTTCTCATAATTTATAAAGCCGGAATCTACTATTCTTTGTGAAGTTTGGGGTTTGTAAACCCTCATTTCATAATTTTTATTGCAGTTGTACTTCGTTGGTTTTTAATTAATTTCCAACAGTGTTTTGGATCATATTTCTATTGAATATTGGTTTGGTGGATGCCTAAAATACTTATATCTATTTTGGCAAAGTTGTTTGAAGAGTTTCAAGTGTTTTGCATGCATTTTGTACCGTTGTTCAAATTTGGGTTTTATTTTCAGTTTGTTGGTTTAGAAATCAGATTTGATAATATTGGGGTTTGTGTTAATTCCCTACTTTTCAGTTTACACATCGCACAAGGCCTAAGCGCTAAACCACACCAGGAGCCACATATAGAAAAGACTCAACCCTAGAAAGGAAAACCCTTCCCTCATGAAGAAACAAGTCAAAGAGCATGTGGCGAATCAACTACATGATGGAGAGGATGGCCATCCTTCTAAGGAAAAGAAGGAAGAAGATATATCGCAGTGGTTGGTTACCAAGATGGAGCAGCCCTTGGGAGTCCTAGAACCCCCAACACTCTTGCCCAAGTGGAACTCTTGACAGATTCTCTAGACAATACCACGAAGACACAAGGGTTTGAAGAAAAATCAGATTTACAAGGTGTTGAAGAAGCTCAATTGCCAAAGGATAAGGAGAAGGCTACAACAATTTCTCATGAAGACCACCAAAGGTATGAGGATAATTCAGATTTTTGCTTTTTATCATACAATTTCAGATTTACACTCATAGGCAATTTGTTGGAAAACATGACCTTGGGCCGCCTTGATGCTCTATAGTTAATCATGGTAAATAGGAAATCCTCATGGTGCTAAGAATGGAGGAAAATTAGGATCACATGGGGTTAATGAAGCTAGCATTCCGGGTGACCTTGTTGGGAGACATGCCCATGTAATAAGGGCCTCTTTTGATGCTCATGTTAATCTTCAACTCGCTGGAAATTTCAGGACAACGACCTATGGTAAGCCATTTCATCATCTTCTTAGCAAGGATTTGCTACATCACCTTCATTCTATGTCTTTACAATGTTTTGGTCATCATAAAGAATACCCTAACCACTTTGTGAAGATGAAGGGTACCAAGTGGGAAGAGAAAGAGCTTGGTTTACAAAAATTGGGAGGTGAAATTAATAACATTCAGCTTGTTGGACTGTTCCTAACAATGGTTAATAACAAGCAAATTAATGACATTTTCAGCTGGGAAAGGAGCCCAAAGATGTTCCCTACAAGAGTGTTGCACCTAACTTGGAATCTCTAAGTTACAAGATTGTTGTAAGCAACCCAAGGCATGTATCTCAGATTCACTGCTTACCACTTTGTCATTTCAGATATGGGGGAGTGATCATAATTCATGCTTGTTGTGTCCTATGAGACCGCTAATGGGATATCATCATGCACAACATATGTCAAGGGATGATGAGGTAAGAAGTACCTCTTGTGGTAAAGAACGTATGGATGTTTGGATTCAATCTCAAGATTGTTTTCACATAGGAAATATAAGTGATGTGTTGACCTATAAAAAGAGGGATTGTTGATTTCAAAATCAGTATGGGGAACAATTTTATCATGGTATGTTTTGGGCATCAAGGACATGATGAAAATTTTGATTATCCTTTCCATAAATTGCTAACCCATGGTTCCATGGAAGGACTGGAGAGAAGGTGGAAAAGAGGAGCAATCATGATGGAATTGCAGCTGTACATATTTCAGACATAGGGGAAATTGATGGTCCATGTTTCTTGAAGAATGCACTATGCACAAAGAAGATATTCCAGCTGCTTATTCTCATAGAAGGTATGACTTTGAAGGTTGCAAAATTGATTATAACATAAAGGGTGTTACGTCATAACTTATAAAAGGAGGATGCTTGGCCATTATGTGGTATGTTGAATCTTATTTTTTCTTCTGGGTAAAGGTTGTACCTTTCCTTTCTCTCTCATCAAGGACGAAAACCCTTGTTTGAGACCACTTCAAGGACGAAAACCCTTGATAGTGGAACTTGTCTTGGGGACAAAAACCCTCAAGCAAGGATATTTGGAATTATTGAATATCTTAAGGTATTTGGAGCTGATATCTTTCTATCTAGCCCTAGGCGACTTGCATCATGAGCATTTTGGAGGTGTTTTGATGGATGTATGGTATGATTCTTGCATGGATGGACTTGTACTAATTTTTAAAGGTGAAAGCCATTCTTCTTTGCATGTTTGAGCCACTAATTCAGCATTTCCAAGAAGGCGAATTGCTTGTAAGGCAAGTTTGGCATGTTTGGGTGGATGTTTGGGCAAGTTGATTTGATATTTGCATTCTTCATATTTTTAAACCCCAAGATCCCAAGTTTCATGAATTTTGGAGCTTCCTAGGTAAAGTTATGAATTTTTGAAGTGATATATAAATTCGCAAAGCAGGAGGTTTATTAAAAATTCATATCTTCATTTCTAGGGCACTAAAAATCAGTTTTCCTTCATATTTTGATTGTTGGTAATTAATCAAAATTTTTAAGCTTGATTGGGCACATTTTCAGCGAGTTTAGGGCATCCAAAAGTGAGTGGGAGTTCTCAAAACAGGTCACTTTGCCCTAGGAAGGGAAAAATTGCAGGTTTCAGTGTGCATTTTCAGTCATATCCAGCCCTTGGAAGTCTGATTACAGCCATCTAAAAATTAATTTCAGTCATCTCTCATTCAGCCCTAGCTATTTTCTTAGAAGTCCCCCAAAAGGGACATTACAACAGCCGAGCTAAGATTGGGGAAGTTAGATAGTAAGGCAAAGAGTTCAATTAAAGCTGTGTCTCCTAGATTGAGTTCTACTAAATGTGTCACGAGAAGCCAATGCTAAGAAGCTATGGGATGAGTTGGGGACTTTGTATTAGACAATCTACGTGAATAAACTATTTCTTTGGAAAGAGTTGTATTGGTTGAGATGAATGGTGGTTACTCTTTGGTAGAACATTTGAACATTTTCAATACAATGTTAAGTCAATTCCTTTCAATTGGATGAAGAACAAAGGTATTACTTTCTTTCTATGCTCTTTACCATTTTCTTAAGATAATCTAGTAATGGTCATTAATAGTACTTTATCAAATTTAAAACTTGAAAATGTAGCAAGAGCTTTGTTATCAAAACAAATGAGGCAAAAATCAATTAAGAATTATCAAACAAAAGATGCATGTTTGTAAGAGGTCACTCACAAGAAAGAAATAAAAGGAATTCAAAGGACAAACAATCAAAATCAAGAGGCGAACTAAATCTCGAAGAATTCCTACAAAGAAATATTGGAATTATGGCAAAATTGGGCACTTCAAGTACCACGAGTTAAAAAGTTTGATAAAGGGAAGGCACCTAACGATGCCTCCTCAAAAACAAAAATCTTCAATGAAGACTCAAGAGACGTACTGCAACTTCAAGTACGTGTGCATGTCATGATGCATGGTTGATCGACTCAAGTGCTTCATTTCGTAATCTGAATCCTCATAGGGAGTGATTTTGTAGGGTGTGTAGAGGAAGATTCATGTTGAAGTTGGCTAGAAATCTAATTTTTATCAACAAGATGAAAGATGCAGTGTGCATGTCATTTTTAATTAGTAAAACTACAAGATGGTTCGAGGAGCCATGGAATTGGCAAAGAGGCATCCACACTAGATTATTTATTAGAATTTGAGGCTAGCATTGTTTAGAATGATGGATGTAACAACTCTATAATTGCTAAAGAGAACAATGAATTGGGAAAAAAAAACCCTACTTCATGTCGAAAAGGCAATCCTATGATATCAAAGGATGGGCTATATTGAAGAAAAATGGTTTCAAACATAGTTCACATATTCGTATTTGGCAAATATTCGACACACCCACAAACATTTGACTCACCAAGACTTGGCGAATATTCGACAACTTGAAAAGTATGTGAATTTATTTTTAAAACATAAATTTTATGTAAAATATAGCTACTGAAATGTATTAAATGAATATGTAAAACTTTGTGGAAGTATTTACTATTAGATTTGAATACAAATACAATACAAAATCGTTATGAATTTATGATGATTGTCATTGGATATCATCATAACTTTCATATCTATGATTGTCTTTGAATTCACTATAAAATCTCTTCCAATCATGCAAAGGATGCTCAATAGTCGGGTGATTACAAGTTAGGAGTGCAATGCATTTATAAGAGAAAAACCAGCATTTTTTCAGCTTAAAATCCATGTTTTTTTTTTTTATGCATCCCTACCATGTATGGCGAGTTTTTGGCTAAACTCGTCAAGTTTTGGTAAATATTGGCGAATATTCATCGTTTTGGGTGGAAATTTTCTGGCGAATATTTGTCTCAACAAAAATCCAAATGAGTACTCATCAAATAGGCAAGCTATGGTTTCAAGCATTACAAACTAAAGGGATGGTTTAAGGAATTCCTACAATCCGTAGGCTTTGTTTTTGTGAACATTGTGTATATGGTACGTATAATTGAGTGAATTTTCCCACTAATGCCACAAGGTTAGATGGGGTTTTATAGTTAATACATGGTGGTGTATTTGGACCTTTCAATGTTCCATGAGTAGGAGATTCTATGTTCATGTTTATTTTATATAATATATGATTTCTCGGAAAACATGGTTATATTTTATTTTGAAGAAAAATTAGGTGTTCAAGAACTTTAATGAGTTTAAATCTTTTGTAAAATTCCAAACACAATAGGATAAAGTTTTGATAAAAAAATAATGGTGGAGAATTCTACTCAAATGAATTCAATTTGTGTTATAAGCGAGTGTGGAAGAGAAAGTCAAAATACAAGTCGTCATACACCTCCATAGAATGAGGTTAAAAGTAATGAATAGGAACTCCGATAAACGAGGTTAGAAGCGTGTGATTGCTTGTTTTGATCGATCAATCACCTACATCAGCCCTTGTTTATAAAACTCCACAAGAAGCATGGCCTAATAAGAAACCCTCTCTCTAATATCTTATGGTTTTTTTGGTTGCGACTCCCACGTGCATATTCCAAAGGGAAAAGAACAAAGCTAGATTATAAATAAGCAAAGTATATCTTTATTGGATATAGAAATGGAATAAAAGTTTATAAGTTGTGGAACACAAAAAAATGTTGCTTACGGTCATAATGTAATCTTTAGAGATGTTGAAAGGTCTCTAAGCGAGAAGAACAACCACAAAGAAGAACTAGAAAAGTTGTAAGTTGAATTCAAGAGAATCTATATCTGAATTTGAAGCAACAAAAGAAGATGAACTTGAAAGGGAGTCATGGAGGAAAATTCAAATGAAGCAAATGAGCATGAACCCGAGAAGAGTAAGGGTCACAAACTCCGAGTCTTGAGAACATCAAATCGAACAAGAGGAAAGCAAAAAGGTATAGTTCATGATTTTCGTTATGCACTTCTTTTATTAGTTTTATATATGTTCCCGATGAAGAACCAAAGACTGTGAGGGAGAAACTTGACTCAAATGAAAATAAATTTTGGAATAAGACCATGGATGAATACGTGTCCTCGAGTAAAAATAGAATGTGGTATTTGGTAAAGTTGGTGCAATATTCTATATCCACCTTTAATTAAGTTAACTTAGGATAGTTATTATTTTAAAGCCACATTAGATAAGAGCACTAAGTGCGCATCTCCTAGGCTTAGAATAGGATAAGTAAGCATTTAATACCACCACCAATAATACATGCCCCCTCTATATGGGCCAATCAATCAGTGCCTCTTATGTGGCCAATAGTAAAAGGAAAATAGCTCTTCTTTATTATATATGCCCTCATCACTTTGTAGATTGTAATATACTTCGCGATGCTTTCTAAGAAACATAGACTATATTTTTCTCTCGTTTGTTTGCAGCGTGTTTCATGTTTATTGGAGTGAATCTATTCTAAAAGATTTCAAGGATTTTTCAATTTGTTGGCTAGATTTTCTGCATAGCACAAAACCTAGGCAGTCATGAGATAAATCTCCCTCATTTAACCGGTGAGGCTCCCGTGTCAGATTTGTCAATTTAAGTATGCTAATATCTAAATGGGGTTTTACTTTAACTACTCAGTTCATGAACCATAACTGAACAGTTCTGCAACAAGTAAGCAGTTGTTTAAAGAAAGGAAAAGTTATAGAAGAAGGTAATTACATATAGAAGAAATGGGGAAGATGTGCATCCCAATCAGTAGATGGCAGAGCTGATTGCATGCACATAGAAGAATCCAATAGATATAAACACAGAATTCTAAAACAAAGGCAGCTCTAGATCTAGATCTAAAATAACACAAAGTTTATTAAGAGATCTAAGATTAAAAGCAAGAAACACAAGACGCCGTGACACAAAAATTCTTCGAAAACTGCTCCTTTGTATTCCTTTGCTCCAAGTGGCTCTCAGGGGTTCAGCACAAAGTCTAGAACACAAGATTGCTACTTACAATTTTGATCATTAACCCGGAGGTTCTTCTCCTACTTATAGAATGTAGGAGGGAAAGTACAAATGAAAAACTCAAACTGAACTAAAACACAAACAAGTAAAGATGACATTTGGCAATCATCCTCCACTAACTTCTCCTTAAGTGACACATGTATCACTTAACTAATAGAATGGTTCCACATAACTTTAAGCAATGGTTGCAAAACCAATAACTTAAAGTTTTACAATTTCATCCGGGAACATAGAAAATAGAAGAAGAAAGAATAGAAGAAGTCATGTCAGCTGTAATGTTTATGTCTTCTTCTTGTTCTGATATCGGATATACTTGTCGAACATGTAATTCAACATCTTTCCATCTGTTTTAGCCACTGCTTCCTTCTCTATCCTGAACTGCAGCAACCCTTCATTCAACACTTTGATGCACGCTTCCACATCTTCCAAGCTCGGCCCAAACCTTGCAATATCCGCCTGCAGCGCCACCCGTCTACTAATAGAATTCATCGTGAAAGGCTTAGTAGCTTTATCAATTCTCTTTTGTACCATCAGAAGAGACCCTTCCAGGGAATTAGGCACCTTGCTAGGAACGATCCACACGTATGAAGTAACATTCCCGTCCACTCTCTCCTCAGTGAAAGAAATGATACTGTCTGGTAAGGATGATGTCCTACTCTCAAGTGCCTGCATCCTCTTCAGCAAAACTCTGCAGATCTCCAAACGGAAAGATACTGCAAACTCTAGCTACTTCCCCTTCTCAACTGATCCATCCGGTACAATTTGCTCTGCAACCAATACATCTCTGGCAGCTTGTTGATCTCGGCCAAAATACTCAGGTTATTCTCAGCAACTGTGTTTGTGTCCACTATGCTCGTCACCAGTTGCTTCAGCTGATTTGCCGCATCATTCATAACCTTTAGGCGGGCTGGCACTTCTCCAAGTTGTACAGAAGCTTGACGCATAATCAAATCCTTCCATTCGTCAATAGCTTTTACTTGATTGCTTGCATCCTCCATTTCCTGCATAAGATGATCACTCACCTGCTCTGAAATGGGCTGAATGGAAGGCTTAGCAACCTTGGCTATGATCTCGCACAATTGAGATACTTGCTTCTGAAGCTCTTCTTTCTCCGCCTTTTCACTGTCAAGCCTAAGGAATAGAGCATCTATCAATGTCTGCGTGTCCTGCTTCAATCCTTCAGTGGTGGCTTGACCGAGGGGTACTTTGGTTCTTTCACATCTTCTGCCGTGAGCTCCTCCTCCTTCTTTCCTTCTGCCGGAATTGATATCTCAGCAAACTTCTCTCCCGAATCCTCGATGATCAACCTAGAAGTTGCTTTAGCAACTTTAGGCCTTCTATCTCTTCCACCCAGATTCTGGAGTAGCTGCAAGTCGTGCTCTTCTAAGTTCATCTCCACTCTCGCTTCTGGAACCAACTGCGAAGCCAACCATTCCGAGAAGTTACTTCTCGGAGAATGAGAAGTCGTTGAGTGCACTACCATCTCCCGCTCTGCATCCTCTCCATCAGAAAGTGCCACGGTGTTATGGCTACCATCCTCTGAATCATCCAAGGACAAAGCTCTTTCGAACTCCGCCATCTGCAGCTTTAACATCTCCTCTGGAACAGGTGCTGAACGGAGTGGCTGAGGAGAGAAGATGAATGTCGCCGGATTCAGTGGAGGCATGGAAGTGTCCTGTTGCTGCGGTGCAATAGTTGGTGAAGTACTGGGTGCTGGAGAAGCCGGAGCTAAAGCCATGGTCGTAGAAGTGATCTTCTCCTTTGATTGAGATCTTCTATGTACTTTCAACTTCTCGGACCTTCTGCTGCTTTCTCCTTCGTGCTTCCGCTTGAGGGAATCTCCTGCGCCGAAGTTGCCCGTGACTTGATTCATCAATGCTTCATCAAGGCAATATCCTTCAAAGAACCAGGTTTGAAGTATTCACCAAAACGGCTCCAGATCTTTCTTGATTGAATGGCGGCGCCTCTATGTTATCCTTCGGTAGGCTTTATCTCCTCCCATTTGATGGTAAGTGTCAAGTACCACATTCCCATCATCTTTAAGATCCGCAGGTATTCACGCTAGTCCAAAGTCGAACACTTTCTTTCTTTGATATAGCCTCTTCAAAATCTCTCTTTCTAACCTCGTACTCACTTTTGCACTTCATCCAAAAATCTTCTAATGAAGGCACATGTGCGTACTCCTGGGAGATCGTCTTCCTGGCTACTCCAAATGGATCGAAGTTCAGCCGTGCAGGGAAGAACTCTTGCTCATACTCGGATAACATCTGCGTCTCCATCCCCGAGCTCTATGAATGCTAATGCAGCTGTAATATCCCACAGTGATTGGGAAGAAGCCCGTAGACTTGTGCCGCTTTGACTGAAGGTCGTGTAACTCCACAAGTTGTGCCGCTTCAGCTCCATGGTGATCAATCTATCATTCGGATACCTGGGCATCTTTATTGGTTCTCCAGAAAAGCCCGTAACCCTGAGGTATGTGAAATCTGCAAATTGAATGAATAGACTACCAATCTTGGACACAGCTTCCCACGCTTCCTTGCTTACCCTGTTGGCCTTCAAGTCTTTGTCTAGCCTGCAAATGAAATCGTAGAAGAATTCATCATTGACCACTTTGAAATCTTTCTCGCACGCAGGTACAGTAAGTTGTGGGTAGCACTCGAAAATGGGGTCCTTAGAAAGAACACCACATCTATCCAGCTTGGAAAAGACGCCTTGTGAAGCTGCAGCATACACCAAGTAGGAAGTCATTTTGAAGCTGAAAGTACGCTTCACGTTCGGAGTTGCTCACCAATGTTGTCGCTAATAATTTCCGACCAATTGATTATGGAATCAATCTTGTTGACTTCAATGGTCCTGATGAAAGCATACATCCATGTACGGAAAGTGTAAGCATTCGCCTCGCCATTCATCCTGCAAAGAATTTGACAACATCATCTACCTCCTGCACCAAATTGGACCGCGGAAGAGTTCTCGGGAACTTTGAAGGAGATCTAGGCTTCTTCATGTATCGGCTATTCATTATGCTCACACAATCAGCTCTATGCTTCTCCCACCTGCTGCCGGCATCCTGAATGCTAATGGAAGTCACCACCTTTCGCACCGGAATCTTCAAACAATAATTGATGAACTCTGTCCAAACGAATTATTGTCTTTCCCCGTAGCATCACGCACTGATCTGGATGAAGGATGGTAAGATCTAGCGCACTCCATAACAAACTCTGGCAACTGGGTTGTGCATGGAAAGGCTGCAGCTCGGATAATTCCACTGCTTTTAACCGCACGCATGAGTGAAGTCTTTCCCGCTCTGGATCTATCAATCAATTCGGAAAGAGGTTCCGACCTAGATCTATGTCTCCTATGTCTGCAAGTTTGGAAGCGATGCATGACTCCATCGTGCTTTCTTTTTCATCTCTCTTCGCCATGGCTTTGTCTATCTTTGTCTGAATAATTCTTTTTCTTCTTACTTGGCCGGATTTCTTCAAAACTGGTGCAGATCTGGACAATTCTTCAGATTCGGAGGATATATTGATGTATTGGACATTGATTAAAGCTCATTTTCTTTTGTAAAGCACTTGTAATGAATTCCTGCAATTAATTCAGACAAAAATGGCCACCGGAGCATGAATAGTGAATTTTAATTGTAAAAATCTGCACTTTTCAAGCCTGCTGCCCCAAAAATTGATGTTTAATTTGCATATAAAGAGAGCATGAATCCTTTCAACAACACTCTAAGCACCTAACACCTATATGAAACAATTATGCGAACAAAGATCAACCTCCTTCAAAGCATGCGCCAAATCTGAAGCTTTTAGCCTTATTACCACCTTGCCCGAGCAAAATCCTTCTTCAAATGGGGGCGCACTTTTCCACTTGGCTGCATTTCTTTACCTGTGAATTAAATAATTCACCCATATGGCAGCCCATGCTTATATAACCCTCACAATTCTATAATTAATAATTGCCCTTCCTATTCTTGGCAATTAATTAATTAAAAATCATGCTTTTCTCTTTAAAAATAGCATGTTTAAGGACAGCCATCCAATAAATTAAATTAATCCAATTTAATCCTTCACACTTCACTTCACTTAAGCTTCACAGTGTGCCTTGACCATAGCCACTGAAAATAGAATTTAATTTAATGATTTAATGCCTTAAAAATCATTAAATATATCCCTAAATGGGGCACTTTTTGACATGAAGGGGGCAGCCTTTAAATAAATTAAATTTAATCCATTTAAATCTATTTCTTTTATTCCCCTTTTGACTTGTTGACTTCTTCCAAGCTTGGGCACACTTTTTAGAAGAATAAATTAATTAAAATAATCACTTAAAGGCTGCCATCATCTCACCAAAGGGGGCGCACTTTTTTGCACAATAGAATTCTATTTTTAAGAATTTTCCACAATGGGATTCTTTACCTGCAAGGCAGCCTCAAAAATCCCATGATCCACTTAAGTGATTTGACTTTGACAATGGGATTATTTACCCTGCAAGGCAGGCAATAAAATCCCATGATTTCACTTAAGTCACTTTCCTTTTATTTTATCATGGGAATTTTTACCTGCGAGGGCAGTAATAAATTCCCACACCTCTTGACCTCTAACTTTCCCATTGTGACTTAAGTGAATTTTTCCATGGGAAAAAGTACCCTCTGTTAGGCAAGTGCAAAATTCCCACCTTTCACTTGCTTCTAAAAATTTCCATTGATCCATTTAATTCTTTGTTTTCCAAAAATGCGTGACCCGAGAAGAACTTTTCTGGTGCACGACTTCTTTTTCCAGTGATCCCGGACCTCGATGGCGAATTCCTCACGGCCATAACGTGCGTATATGTTTCTCCAGATACTCCCGGGCCAAAAATCGGGCCATACTTACCGTGAAAGGAATTGATCGAGAGAAATTTCACGAGAAAAGCGAAATGAAAACACAAAAACACGAAAAAATTGCCAGAAGTCACAAATAAAGCCCAAAACTTATTCCAATTAAAACCCTTAAGTATATGGGAATAATGACATGTTCATCATAACGAAGTTAAAGCGGAGCACAAATTGCCTCATACGGGCTTAAAATAATTAAATACAAATTTCCATTGAGAAAAATCCAGCGATAGAATAAAACAATTTTGGGCATACGGGTATTTGGCGAAAATGGCTAATATGGCTCTTTGGGAATATCTTGACGCATTACAAAACTTTACGAGGCAATAAAAACACAAAATGACCCACTTATTTTAAAAGTACGAAATTTTTTTTTAAATAGGGTAGTCTCAGATTTCAAGATGAAATCACGGGGACACCACTGACACCAATAGTTGGGAGTGAGCTCTCCACATGAATGTAACCATTGGACTCCAGACGAGATTTATCAGTACGCGATTAATAAAAATCATCACATGCCTCTTATTAGGGTGAAAAGAAATTGTGGGCTCTTCTTTATTGCTTGGGATGGAATAGCCATCTCTTTACTTTAACCGTGAAACCTTTGAAGTCTTCACCTTGATTCCATCCTTGTAACTTAAGCTCTCATCGATAAATTATGAGTAACTCCAATATCAATCAAGACACCCATATGACTATTTTCCTTGTAGGTCACCTATTTCCCGAATGGATGATATCTAGGGGCACTAGACAAAAGTGGCTCAGCTTGAGAGTGTTGTCAAACTTTTCAGATCATGATCTTGCTTTGCCTCATTTTAGAAGCTGGCTCTACTTCTTCTTCACAATCTGAAAATACCTCAATATAATGCACATTACCCTTACCTAGGCAATGATGACCAGAGACCATGGATCCTTTGATGAAAGCACAAATTCTTCCTTCTTAGCTCATTCCTTGTTTCTCCTTCTTTGCTGGTTTTGGACAGCTCCTTGTGAATGATTGGTGCTCTTATAAAGGGCTTCTTTGGCTGGTCAAAGATCTGGTTTGTTTTTTGACTGTCCCAAGAGTCCCTTTGGCTGCCCTCCATTTCAAATATGCCCTTGGTTGCCCGCTGATTGCTATTGTTCTTGGAGCAGCACCTTGAGATCCAATGTGATCAAAGCTATTTACACATTCAATCTATTGACAAGTTCAGTATGATTCTAACCACAAACCTTCATTGTACTCTGCATTAGAGGATCATTTTAAGCCCAAATATGCCTATAATTGGAGATCTTGCTTTTAGTCCACCTTAAGAAGTTAATGTAAACATCATCATACCCTGCTTGGCACCCTGCATACACCCCTCTGACAGCCCATTTTACATCATTAAACTCATTCCTATTTCAACATATCTTACTCCTTCATTTAAGGCTTCTCATACTGATTCGTTCTCTTGTACATGCACTCTTTGGATTATCTAACCTTTAACACTTAGTTCATGAACCATAAAAGCAAAGTCAATGTGATCAAAGTATCAAAGTATTGTTAGCATCAACAAATATTTGTATGAAGAGGAAGTCTTCAAAGGAAATTGCACCAAGAAATGGGGGCTCTCATGTATCCTATTGTCCTTCTCCCTCGAGTTAATTGTCATAACATAGAAGAAACTTAATAGATATGTCACACGAAATTATAAAACAAAGTATCTCTAGATCTAGATCTAAAATAACACACCTTATCAAGAGATCTAAGATTTAAAAGAACAAAATGAATCACAGTGACACAAGTTCTCACACCACCTTTGTATTCCTTTGCTCAAGCTACCTTGCTCTCGGGGAGTTCGGCTGATCCAGAACTTGGGATTGCTTTAGCAAATCACCTCCGAGAATAGTTCTTCCTCTACTTATAGAATGTAGAGGGGTGCAATTACAAGTTGAAAGCTTTAGTTGACTCTTGGCACATGTGGAAGTCGGAAAAGAAACAACTAGCAATCTCCTCTCTGGAATTCCTCTTTGCATGACATGTATGATTCTGGATTTTGTCAAAATAGAACTTGGGACAGTACAAATTCTATTTTGCTTTACACGAAGCCACCTAATAAAGTAGTTGACTTCTTTTAATGGCTTTAAACCAATCATTTAAGTTGTATAATTTAATTGATCGCTCAATTACTTACCTCGGAGTTCCTTTAAGGAAGAGGAAAGCTATAATTTGTCCTTTTTCATGTCTTCTCCCAACTGTCATGAAAATATAGACATGCCACCCTAGGTTTATCAAAATTCTTTCAAATCCAGGCAGGATGCTGGAAACTTTTTGAGAATTAGAGGCAAAATTCATTCGTTTTACCTTAGCATTGTCTTCTCTTTTATCCTTAAAAACTTTTGCAGTTCTTTTCTGCTATACATGCATCGGTCAAAAGTTGTTATAACTTTCCTAGATAACTCATCATCCTTATTTTTAATTGCATATGAGCAATTAAAAATTTTGGAAAAACTTACTCGGGTGAATGAAAATTCAATGAAAGCTTCAACTGGAAGATGAGAGCACATGCACAAGATCTTGGAAGGAATTTTCCACGCCTTTCTTCTTCACGGTGTATTTGAAACAAGAGGATGAAGCCTTTGTGCTATTCAAGCTTTTAAACTATGAGATCTGGATCTAGATTTGCATATGGATTTGCATGAACTTACATCTGGATATGGATCTTACTGCACTACATAACAAACTTTTGCTTCTATGGATGGAAAAGGCTGCAGCTCGAATAATTCCACTTTGCTTTTAATCTGCACTTATGAGTGAAGTTTCTCCTGCACGCATGAGTGAAGTCTTTCCTGCTCTGGATTTGTCTATCAATTCAGCAAGAGGTTTCGAGCCTAGATCTGTGTCTCCAGTATCTGTAAATTTAGAAGTGATGCATGACTCCGTTGTGCTTTCTTTTTCATCTTTCTTCACCATAGCTTTGTCTATCTTCGTCTGAATAATTATTTTTCTTCTTACTTGGCCGGATTTCTTCAATATTGGTGCAGATCTGGATAATTCTTCAGATTCGGAGGATATATGCAATGTATTGGACATTGATAAAAGCTCATTTTCCTTTGTAAAGCACCTGTAATGAATTCCTGCAATTTATTCAGACAAAAATGGCCACCGGAGCATGAATAGTGAATTTTAATTGTAAAAATCTGCACTTTTCAAGCCTGCTGCCCCAAAAAATGGTGTTTAATTTACACATAAAGAGAGCATGAATCCTTTCAACAACACTGAGCTCTTGTAACACCTATGCAAACAATTATGCAGACAAAGATCAACCTCCTTCAAAGCATGCGCCAAATTTGGAAGCTTTTAGCCTTGTTTCCACCTTGCCTGAGCAAAATCCTTCTTCAAATGCCTTGTTTCCACCTTGCCTGAGCAAAATCCTTCTTCAAATGGGGGCGCACTTTTCCTCTTGGCTGCAATTCTTTACCTGTGAATTAAATAATTCACCCATATGGCTGCCCATGCTTATATAACCCTCACAATTCTATAATTAATAATTGCCCTAACAATTAAAGGCAATTAATTAATTAAAAATCAAGCTCTTCTCTTTTAAATATAGCATGTTTAAGGACAGCCATCCAATAAATTAAATTAATCCAATTTAATCCTTCACACATCACTTCACACATCACTTCACTTTAGCTTCACGGTGTGCTTTGACCATAGCCACTGAAAATAGGAATTAATATAATCATTTAATACTTTAAAAAGTATTAATTCCTTCTCAAAAGGGGCTGCATTAAATAAATTAAATTTATTTAATTTTGGAATTCTATTTTTAAATTCCTTATGTCCACTTCCCTTTGTTGACTTTTCCACAAGCCTAGGTGCCAAAATTGGGTGAATAAATATTAACAAATATTTATTTAATGCATTATTATTCACCCAAGGTGGGTCGCACTTTTTTGCATAATAGAATTCTATTTTAAGAATTTCGACAATGGGATTCTTTACCTTGCAGGCAGCCCGGAAATCCCATGATCCACTTAAGTGATTTGACTTTGACAATGGGATTATTTACCTGCGCAAGGCAGTGACGATAAAATCCGTGATTTCACTTAAGTCACTTTTCTTTTATTTCACCATGGGAATTTTTACCCTGCAAGGCAGGCAATAAATTCCCTTTGCTCTTTGCCTCTAATTTTCCCACTGCGAGCTTAAGTGAATTGTATAACACGGAAAAAGTACTACCTGCTTCTAGCGCTTAAGTGAGTATAAAATTCCCACCCCACTGTCTGCGGCTTATATTTTTCCCATTGCAGCTTAAATCCTTTGTTTTCCAAAATGCGCCCATCCCGCGAGAACTTTTCCGTCTGCACGACTTCACTTTTTCCCGGTGATCCGGACCTCCGATGGCGACTTCCTTGGGCATAATGTGTGTATATATTTTCCAGTTGCTCGGGCCAAAATCGGGCTTACCCTAAAGAAGGAATTGTTCTAGAGAAATTTCACGAGAAAAGCAAAACGGAGGACACCACAAAAACACGAAAAATTGCCAAAAGTTACAAATAAAACCCAAAACTTAAAACAAGTTAAAACCCTTCCGCACATAGGAATAATAACATATTCGCTCATAATAGAGTTAAAACAGGCGCAAATAGCCTCATACGGGCTCAAAATAATTAAATACAAATTTCCCATGAGACAAATCCCGACGAGAATAAAACAATTTTGGACATCCGGGTATTTGGCGAAAAAAACTAATATGGCTTTTTGGGATTATCTTGACGCAATATAAGAACTTTAGAACAATAAGAACACAAAAGCGACCCATTATTTTAAAAGTACGAAATTTTTTGAATAGGGTAGTCGCAGATTTCGGGTGAAATCTGAGTGACACCAATATTATTTTCAAGCAACTTTCTAATTATGACTTAGAAAAGTTAAGTTGGTTCGAAAAAGTGCAAATACCAACTTGAAAAAAAAAAGAAACTTATATTTCTACAGGAGTCTGCCCTCTTTGGGGGGCCATCCTTATGAAGGGTCACTTGGCTTGGAAAAGGGGACACTTACTTTGGAATTCATTTTCTTTGAGTTGGAGCACGAAATTGCTCTCTCTTGCAATTGAGGATGAAAACCCTCTTTGCACTTGATTTGAGGACGAAACCCCTCATTTCTTCATTGGTGATCTCATACGGAGGTCATACTTGAGCTACACTCAGATTTTCTTTGGAAACTCGCCATTTCCAGCTTATTGTAAACCCTCTCCTAGGGTAGCGACTTGCATAGTGGATGATTTTGGTGATATCTAGTGCACGGCACTTCATTCTTTGTTGATATTTGGATTGTTCATAATTTCTGAGGCTGGTTGCATTTGACGGATTGAATTTTGGGCCTTGGAATCTCAACTTCCGGCCATTTTTGTAAGTGGATTCGCTGCTGTTGCAAATTTAATTAAATATACTCCAGCTGGGGGTTTAAAAACTCATTTCTTGGCTTGTACTTGTTCTAAAATATTTATAAAAGTTCCCTACATGCTTTGGATGTTGTAAAAGTGGTATTGGTGGTGAATTATTGCAATTTTCCTCTTGCTGTCATAAGATTACAGACTGTTGTACCTTGCTGTCCAAAAATTCAGTTGGCTGTTATAAATTTCAGTTTGCTTTGATTTGGGTTTGTGCCATTTCCCTTCTTTTTCAGTTTCAGCCTGGAAAGGGACATTACACAATGGTGCCTTAAGCAATTGCTTGCCTTTTCAGTCTCATTTTTGTTTTCTTATGTCGAGTTTCCACTACTACTTTCTTTACACCTCTTTCCTTTTCTCTGAAGCCTATTGCAGCAAACCTTGTGTTGGTTGTACTGGAGCTTATGTGGCACCATGTGCAAGAGTTGTAATTTGGCTCTTATCATTCTATGTTCCCTTCCCAGCTCCATCTAAACCATCTGGAGGTCTATGAAAAATGGTGACTTGCATGGGTGTTTGGTCTTATCTCATCCTGATTGCACGACCACTTCATTGTGTCCTTGTGTAATCTTGGCCAAGGAGCAAGGTATGTCCACTTCTTTGGGAACCCTAGGCTTCACATTGAATTTCTGCCTAACATCCAAATACCCGAGGCCCCAATTTTTGGGGTTGGGCATAGTTGTCTTGTCTTCTGTTGAAAACCCAGTTCACAAATTTCTCGCCTAAGTAATAGCCATCTTCAACCTGAAACATCCCATTCGGTGTTTTCCAGTGCATAAAGCTAAGTAGAAAAAATAAAAATTGATATTGGAAGTCCTTCCCCACTGCTGCAACTATCTTCTACGAGTTGATATTAACTTCATTGGCCGGAATTCCAACCAATTGAATTCTTCATTCGTTTTTACCATGCACAAAGAGATGTCAACTACTTTGAGGGATGTTAGTTTGGATACCCTTGTCATTTTCCAATACCTTTTAGCTATTAGCTCAACCAGCACCCTCATAGCTTTATCATTTATCACTGTAGTGGGGATCCCTCGGCCCCTTCTTTGTGCAGCATATCATACTTTTGTCTCTGGCTCCATAGGTGGGTTTTTATTTTAAAATCCATAAGCGATGTGCCCCTATTCTACTGTAGTTCGGTGGCCTTGGCTATGGTGGCAAAGTTGATTGGGAGGCCTCCTGCATAGACAAATGTATGGCATCACTGCAATATTTGTTCATCAGAGTCTGCATTAATTTTGGGTGGTCTTCGAAGGTAGGCAACCTTAGGAGACTCTCCCCATCGGTTCCTCACAATGTTCATGTTGTGCAAAAACCATTCATATCCAGTCGTTCGCAACTCTCTAGGTGCCATTGTGAACCATGCTTTCCACCTTGCATCCAACAAATTATATGGCTTTGGGTTACTCCATTTGGATTTTGCCTGAGAGCCAACCCGATGCCCATTTCCTCCTTATCCTCGAACAAACCCAAGAAACTGATTCCTTTTTCATCCATAATTCCTTGCACCATTGGCCCGGTCGGCTTGGTAAATGGATCTAATATGATGCTTCGCTAGGATGACCTAGATCCATTAAAAATCCTATTTCTTTCTGCGATATCTTCCTCGGTTCGTTCTTCCGTTTTGTGTGCTTATACCTTATTGCTCTCTATCTATCTCTATCTGATTGTTCTCTTGCTCATTTTTGCTTTGAATCAATATGATGCAAAAATCACATGGATACGAAGTGTTTGTAGTCGGCCAATGGTTCTTTTATCTTCTCCTATCACCACCTCAAAATCTGCCTGTTTGAATCCAGCTACCTTCCATACGGTTTCCTTCTTCATCAATGCTTGCACCATTTGATAAATGATCCTTTGGCTTTTTCACAATTCGTTGTTCAATACATCCACTGGTTTGTATTATTGCCATCAACTTCAAATTTCCCCCTTTTTGTTCTATCTTGTAGTGAAGTTGAACTTAACATGTCATTTGTGCCATCTTTTGCATTCTCCCTATGCAAACATTAAATTGCGCTTTCTTGCACGAGGTTCAGATAATTGATTTGGAAGGCTTTAAAAATTCCTCTCACAAATCTGGTCCTTCTTACCTGTAAGGCTAGAATCGAGAACTCTTTGATTTCTTGCCTTTGTCAAGGATTTACATCTATTGTAATCTCAGCACCTCTACTATTTTTACTTCTACTCTAACATATTGTGCTGAAAGACATTAAATTGCCCTTTCCTGCTCTTGGTTCACATGCTTAATTGATTTGCAAGGCTTTACAAATTCCTCTCACAAATTTGGTAGATCTTACCTGTAAGCCTAGTAATGAGAATTCTTTGATTTCTTGCCTTTGCCTTATTCACAACTATTGCACTCTCGGAACCTCTACTACTTACACTTCTGCTCTACCGTACTGTGCTGAAATCAAATCCTACCGTACTTGTTCAATCTGTACTTATTTCTTGCAAATCCCTACTTTAATTAGTGAGGGTAGGCCTTCAGCCTACCCATTGATCCTTCCTAGTAAGATATTGCCCTGCAGATCTCACAGAACAATTGTTCCTTGATTTGTCATGAGGAGGAGATCACATACGGCCCTTTACATCTAATGTGTAACTATCCTAGGTGCGATTTGAATCTTCTCTCATACACCGATACCATCTGGCCTTGTTGAAACTCCTTTGTGAGCAGATTTTTGTCAAGCCAAGCCTTTTGGTTGCACTTTTGTGCTTCTTGGCTCCAGTTGGCCATCATCCAGGTTTCCTCCATTCTTGTCAATTCCATTAGTCGGTTCTCAATTGATTATATGTCACCAAGTCTTGTCACCATGGTAATGCATAGATTTGGAGCGATATATTCCATAGGCATTACCGCTTCCATTCCATAGACCAGCTGAAGGGTGTCTATCCTATATCCCTCTTGTAATGTGTTCTATATGCCCACAATACCACAGGAATTTTATCTTCTGAGTCATCTCTCGACACATTGCAAATATTTATGAGCATTTGTTCTATCACCTTATTGGATCGTCAGCTTGGCCATTGGCTTGTGGCTGATATGCAATAGTCTTTTGGTGTGAGATCGTGAATTCTTCTTAACACTTTGGTAGTCATGTTTAAGAAGTGTGTACCATTATCACTGATCAATTTCTGAGGGCACCCAAACCTTGTAATAATATTCTTATACAAAAAATTTGCAGCATTGTTGGCTGCACAGTTAGGTGTCACAATTGCTTCAACCCATTTTGCAAAATAGCCAGTTGCATTTATAATACACCTGGCATTTGACCGCTTTGATGGTGGATGGATGGGTGGCGGAACTTACAGTGTGTTAGTCATGATGGCTTGGTTCGCATGAGAGGCTTGGTGTTATGATTTAGTAGGAGCTTGATGTATGGATAACTCGGTTATCACCCAGATTAGTTGTAGCTTCTGTGGTGGTTTGGTAAGTCATGTTTTAATTAACTCTAAATTAAATCTATTTTTTATCATTAAAGTATATCTATTAATTGTAAATGCATGGATAAAGTGCCCTAAGTTTATAAACGACTATATAAGCATGAAAGCTAGGGTTTAGAAGTAGAATTAAGAGAAGGATTGAATTAGATCCTTGATTCTCCTAGATTGAGAGGATGAAGACAAAGAAGAAGAAGAAGAAAAAGAAAGAACATGTTACATGAAGACAGAGTCTCCATGGAGAGGAGCTGGATAGAAGGAAATAGCAGGTACATCTGAATGGTGAGAAGAGGGTAACGTCTTCTACTATATTTTCTTTGTATAGTTATTGTCTCATTGTAATGGTTTGCATAGTATGCAAAACACATAGAGTTTCTTCTTGTAGATCCACATGTTGGTGAGATCTTGTATTATAGATCTATGTAGATCTAGTCTTATATTGTAGATCCATGAGATCATATTGTATTGTTGATCCATGTAGATCTAGATATTGTAGAGGAGGTTGTCTTCATGTTTGCCCACACGGAGTTATGTATGCATTGAGCATGTGGCAGATCAGCTACATGATGGAGAGGATGGCCATCCTTAAGGTGAAGATGGAAGAAGATATATTGTAGTGGTTGGTTACCAAGATGGAGCAGCCCTTGGGAGTCCAAAAAAACCCCCAATACTCTTGCCCAAGTGGAACTCTTGACCATTCTCCGGACAAACACAACGAAGACACAAGGGTTTGAAGAAAAATCAGATTTGTAAGGTATTAAAGAAGCTCAACTGCCAAAGGGTAAGAAGAATACCACCAAAGATATGAGGATAATTCAGATTTGTTTCTTTCTATCATGCCATTTCAGATTTACGCTCATGGGCAATTTGTTGGAAAAGAGGACCTTGGGGCAAGTTTGATGCTCCATAGTAAATCATTGCAAAGGGTCAATCCTCATGGTGCTAAGAATGGAAAATTAGGATCGCATGGGGTTAATGAAGCTAGCATTCCGGGTGACCTTGTTGGGAGACATGCCCATGTAATGAGGGCCACTTTTGATCTTCAGCTCGTTAGAAATGTTAGGACGACCTATGGCTTAAGCCATTTAATCATCTTCTTAGCAAGGATTTTCTGCATTCTATGTATTTACAATGTTTGGTCATCATAAAGAATACCCTAACCACTTTGTAAAGATGAAGGGTACCAAGTGGGAAGAGAAAGAGCTTGGTTTACAAAAATTGGGAAGTGAAATTAATAACATTCAACTTGCTGGACTATCCCAAACAGCTACCACCAAGGAGCCAATCAATGGGGATATCAACAAAGAACAATCCCAATTTTTTCATCATCCAAAGAAAGGTAAAAGTCCTTTGATGTTCTATGATAATTTATTGGATTCTAATGGTTACACAGGACAGTCACATAATGGAGTCAAATCAAATTTACTAAGGGCCTATGAGGATGATATTATGCATGAGATAAGGGCACCATTAGATTTTTTTGAGTGTTGTTCCTAACTCAGAAATTCTGAGTCAAAAGAGGGTTATAAGAAGTTCATGATATAAGGATATTTCAGTTTTGCTACTTGCCAATATGTCATTTTAGATTTTTTGTGGACCGCTGGTTTCATGCATGTTGTATTCCCCTATGTCACCGCTGATTGGACATCATTATGCACCTCATACTCCATGAAATAATGAGGTAAGAAGTACTTGTTGTATGGATTCTTGGGCTCAATTTCAAAATTGTTTCCGCATGTGGAATATAGGTGCAATGTTGGGAAAATATCTATGTTTGAGGCATCAAGGGCATGATGATAAGTCTGATTTTCCATTCCATGATTTTATGAATATGGAAGAGCTAGAGAATATGGTGGAAGGGCAACACCCTTACTCTAATGTGTGGCACACATACTTATCATCCATTTCGGGTAAAGAGTCTTCTCGTTAGGTTGTGGAGCTGAATTGCTTCAAAGATAGCATGTTTTACACCTTACTGGAATACACAGTAACCGGCGTCGCTTAGCGTGTAATCGGCGTCGGTTAGGTGTTCTTACGCGCCGTCAACATAAGAAACGCCATCGTCAATAGATGAACCACCGTCGGTTAGGACAAACCGAGCGTCGATTGCTGTGCGGGAGTGTTTTAATTAACTCTCGGAATTAGATCTATTTTTAGCATTAAAGTATATCTATTAATCAGTAAATGCATGGTTAAGTGCCCTAAGTTTATAAACGACTATATAAGCGTGAAAGCTAGGGTTTAAAATAAGAATTAAGAGAAGGATTGAATTTGATCCTTGATTTTCCTTGATTGAGAGGATGAAGACAAAGAAGTAGAAGAAGAAAAAGAAAGAACAGGGTTACTTGCAAGACGAGTCTCCATGGAGAGAGGAGCTGGACGGAAGGAAATAGCAGAGTACATCTGAATGGTGAGAAGAGGGTAACGTCTTCTACCGTATTTTCTTTGTAGATAGTTATTGTCTCATTCTAATGGCTTGCATAGTATGGAAAGCACATAGAGTTTCTTCTTGTAGATCCACATGTAGGTGAGATCTTGTATTATAGATCTATGTAGATCTAGTCTTATATCAGTAGATCCATGAGATCATATTGAATTGGTTATCTATGTAGATCTAGCTATTGTAGAGGAGGTTGTCTTCATATTTGCACAGTTATGCATGCATTGATGGAGAGAGACTTATTTCTTGGTGCACAATTATAGTTGCACATATGGTAGACCCATGTGAGAGGTCTTGTTTGCAAATCCACAGAGAACTTGGTAACAATTCATAGATGTAGTAGTTCCTGGTTATGTGAGATCTGCTGGTGGTGTTTGGAGGCACAGTTGTAGTGCACTCATGGAGATCCGTTTAGAGATCGGAGGAGAGGATATACTCTTGGAGAGATGCATTGTACTCTTGTTGTATTATATATATGAGATCTCTATCTTTGGTGGACGTAGCCCACATTGGGTGAACCACGGTACATGTTGTGTTATGTGTGTGTACTTTGTTTTGATTTGGATTATTCTAGTTTATACTTCCACTACTATAGATTTTGGGGAATTGTTTAGATCTTGTGTGCATGATTTTGTTTGTTATTAAATCATAGCACTATTCGCATTCCCGAATTCCCATATCTTCTTCATAACCAAGGGCACTAGGCTTGTGAGAGTGGCTACCTTGCAAGGAAAATAGTACGAGTTGTCAATTCTCTTGGGAAATCATGAGTTATGTGATAATTTGTTTTTATTGAACTAGGTAATGATGAAATTGTTCTTGGGGTTGAATTGTTTGCAGAACATTGGGGCTTCACCAACTATCATAATAAAGAACTGAAATTCATGTGATAGAGTTGAAGAAATCAGAAATCAGAAAAAATGGATGGTCCATGTTTTTTGAAGAATGTACTATCCACAAAGAAGATATTCCAGCTGCTCATCCTCATAGAAAGGTATGAAGTATGTCATGATTTTTCTTTAATTAAGCCAAATGAAGCATAAATTATCCTTGAGATACGTGGGTTGCAATCATTGCTGGAATTCACCCTCAGCTACTTTAATAGAATATTGAAATTCTAGATTAAAATAAAAAAACTCGAGACTTGAGGCATAGAGAATGGAGGGTACATGGTAGTTTGTAATGTCCCCTTTTCTGGACATTTTTGAAAATGAAGAATTGAAGACCACCGAACCCAGTCTCTCACCGTGTGGTTCGAGGATAAATCTTGGGGATTATTCTGGGAGGTGTATGTTATGCAGATATTGAGACCCTTGGCATGCCTTGCGCTTACAAGGGGGAGTCTCTAGTAGTTAGATTATAAATGTGCACATAGGTTAGTTATTTTTTTATTATTTAATTAAAAAATAATAAAGTGCACATAAAGTTAGTTTTTCAATATTTTAATTAAGTTTTATTAGTTTTCCTTCACAAAGGGAAAAGCTCGAACCATTTGAATGTTGCACCCCTTATCTTATAAAAGGAGGTTGCATGGCCATCTTTATGTTATGTTGATTAAATCATTTATGTCTCTCCATGCTTGGAGAAATGGGAGGTATGCCCAAGGGATATATTCCCTAGTTGTTGCTCTCTCTCTTTGACAATTAAGTTGGAGCTATTGAAGATCTGATTGAAGACTTATATTTGCATTATTATGGTGGATTGTCATTATTGTTTATGCCCTAAGCTGTGGCGAATTTCCTTAGTGGAATATTTTAGTGGAAATCCTTTTTTCTAACCCTAGTGACCAGGGTTTGGGGTTGTTTTCCGCATTTCGTGCCCTAGGAAAAATATGCAAATATACTCATTGGATTCCTCATATTTTTTTGAAAATTTTGATATGTCATTTGCGTGATTTGGTTGGGTATTTTGTAAGATATTGAATTTACAAATTTTGACCGACTTTAGGCTAAGCGGCATGTTCAGGTTTTGTGACAGCTTTTTGGGGTCTTCCTACCCTTGAAATTTGGCGATTTTGGGCTTGTTTGAAAGATTAAAAATCAAGTATTGGTCTTTGTTTCATGTGAAAATACTAAGTTTTGAAGAAATTATGCCCTTTTCAAGCTCTTTGTGTTTTCCTTTCAAATAAAAATCAGATCTAAGGTTTTTGGAGAATTTATGAGGTTATTTGGGCTTCATAAATTAGTGGCATATTTGAGGATTAATTTCATCATTGTTGGACAAGTTTGGATGCCCTAATCAGCCCTAAATGTGTGGGGCGAAATAGTAGGAGGGCAAATTTGCATGTTTGGTAGTTGTTATAAATTGGTTTACATCATCTTGTTCCTTGTATTTTCCGAGTTCGGGCATATGTCATTTTCCTAGATCGGAGTTGTGTAGAGAAAGTTATGCTATTTTGAAGATTGCAGCAGTTAGGGTTTCAGATTTAAATTATTTTCCAGCTGTTGTAAAATCTGATTTGAATGTGTTTAAATTCTGATTGTTTTCTTCCAATCTATCCCACCACCTTGGCTAGTTCCAACCCCATTTGGGTTCGAAATAGCTAACATTGGGATATTTTAGGTTGATGCAAAAGGGTTTATCCATTCTTTGCTTGATTTTGACAAGTATTTCTTCATTTCCTAACTTGTCTTAAAAGGGGACATTACAAGTGGTATCAGAGCAACTTTCCTCTACTCTTGTGGGTGTTGTTTGTAGAGTTTTTTGAATCATGGAACTAGCAAGTGATGGAGAATTGAGGACCAAGCTCTACAGACTTGGGAGATGGCTCGAGTATCCTCCACATGTGAAGAGTGTGTTGCTCAACACTCTAGAAGAAGAGGCAAGTTGTTTGTTTGTGATAGAATGTAATATTCCCTTGTGGGCTATTAATTAATTTTGCAAATAAATTACTTTGAGATAAACTTAGAAGAGCAAACCCTTCTAGATTCACCTCAAATAACCCAATGTCAGTTTCAATACAACCCAAATGGGGTTGGAGTGAGCCAAGGTGATGGGTTAACTAGCTTTTGGAGATGACACTTCATAAACCATAATAAATTGCAGCAGTAGAATATTAATTAAAAACTCTGAAAAATCAGCAGAACTTCAATAATTTATAACTTGCACAATACCCTTCACACTTCAATGAAACCACTTGCAAATGAAAGCTAAAAATTAGATCTTTCCAACAAACTATAAATCTGATTTTTCTGTCAACAAATACTACTTCAAAACAGCCCTGGAAATTTGTGTGCAAGTCGACTAGGGTTAGGAAATTCAAATAATTAATTCCCAGCCTTAAACCTCCTTCAAACCCTTGGAATTTCACCTTCACAATGCACAATAAATTTCTGAACATGCACAGCCCGAAAACTTGTCAATAAACCCTCATAAAATATTATTTAACTCCTCCAATCAAGTCGATTTGACTTAGATAATTTCCAGCAGTTAAAATGGGCCAAAACACTATCAAAGCATGCACCAATACTTGGAAATAAATGCAGATGTAAATCAGATTTGAAAGCTCATTCAAAACACCATGAAATCATACCACATAAGCCTTTAACCAAGTTGATTTGGGCAACAATAAATCTGGAAATAACCAGCAAGCTTTAGGCACAAGTAAGATCTTCAAATGATGCAAATATCACTCCCAAACAAGTCGATTTGATATAGAAAAATCAACAACAAGTATACTTCATAAAATCATCATTTAGAGCTCCATAAACATGCAAATCATCTCCCAAACAAGGCGCCTTATATAAATTAATAATATCATGCAAGAACTTATCAATTTATAGCTTGAAAGGGCACACACACTTCACACAAGGGTGGTGTTGAAGAACACCTTTATTTTTGGATCACTAGTGGGCATACATCCCTCTTCAAGCATGAAGATAAGTTCATAGAACCGTCAAACATGCAAAAAAGGTGCCCATCATCTCCTTTTATAGATTTGTCCTTGTGCAACTCCAATGTTTTCCCTCATTTTTGGCACCACCTTCTAAAGAGAGATTTGAATTTCAAATAGTCCACATGGCCTAGAAAAGTCAAACTCCAAATTTAAAATGTTAATTCCCTCTAAAACATTTGAAAATAAAATACATGGGAGAATTAAATATAATAATTGATGCCCAAAAGGAATCGACTTTTGCCAAATAAAGTCGATTTGCCCATAAATAATAATTAATTAATTCTAAAGGAAATCGACTTGCCTTCCATTTATTTTTTTTTCTCCAAATAAATCGATTTATTTCAAATGATATTTAATTGGCCCATAATAAATCGATTTTCCCTTTTATTTTGACTTGCACAAAATAAATAATATTTTAATTTTTAATTCATTAGCACAAATCAATTAATTATCCTTTAATCCAAGGGGAGTGGATTAAAGGTCTTCAATTTTTGGTATTTTAAAGTGATGCCCTAAGAGGGGACATTACATGGAACAATCAGATTATGGCTCCATGTTTTCAACGATGTACTCTTTGGTGACCCATTTGGCTAGATCCAACTGATTGAGGCATGATGAGGTGGATGTGAGGCTCATGGTCATCACTTGCATTAGCGAGGTTACAAGGATAACAACCCCAAGTTTGCCATACAATGACACCACCATGGAAGAGGTCTTTGAGATCATGATAAGAAGTTTTCAAAATCTTTGGGACACCACAAACCCTTACTTTGATAAGAGGGTTAAGATCTTGGAGAATATGGAAAAGGTAAAATTTTGTATACCAATGTTAGATCTTGATTGTGATGATCTCATTCTCCACATGTTTGAAGTATTCTTTGTTGTCCTACATGATGATCACTCCCAAAAAATAATGGTTGCAATGCAAACCATCTTGTCCCTAGTGTTGAATGAATATGAGGATCCCCACAACCATTGCTATCCATGCTTGAGGAAGGTTTGAGACAAGAGGAGTCATGTATTGCTCATACTTTAGCCAAAGGTGTTTTGGATCAATGTTCAAGCAAGGTGAAGGCATATATGTTAGCAAGGTCTCCTATGAAGCAAGAAGGATCAGCTCTCCAAGGTATGAGTCACTTGGTGTTTGGTGATAAATTATTGATATCTAATGCTTGCATCCAACTTGGTGATTGCACAAAAAAATCAGATTTGATTCAAGAGGAAGTGAAGGAAGAAGAGCCACTGGATGAAAATAAGCAAGGTAAAGATTCTTTGTTGATTGAAGAGGTTTCTTTGCCTTTTGATGATTGCATGCATGATGATAAAATGATCATGGGAGATGAGTCAAAGAGGAAAGAGAAACTTGATTTGCAAGTTTGCATGGACAAGCAAAATGAGGGCAGCCAAGAGGTAATCAATGATCATTATTTGGTTGTTACTAATGCTACTTGGGTTGGTAATGAATGCAAGGATGTAGGGATGTGTGCTAAGCAAGAAGAGGAAGAAGAAAGGGTGATCAAAGTCCCTTACTCAAATAAAAACAAGGACAGTCCGCTTGCTGGTCTGTTTATGACAGCAGACATTAGTGAGCAAAAGAAGGGCCCTTTCTACTATGAAGAGGAGTCCAAGGTTGTTTCATGCATGGGTGGGTATTACACGGTCATGGAAAGCAGGCCAAGGCATGGATATTATCATGATGAGCTCGCTGTCCATTCCGGAACAACCAAGGTAGTGAAGCAAACAAATGACATGCAAGGCCTTGAAGAGGATCATGAGGATATCTCATACATGCATCCTCCAAGTATGAAGTTTAGTCATCATTATGAGAGATCTACAAGCAAAATAAATGAAGTTTTTGAGCAAGGAAACTTCCCGGTTCAAAACCACCATGTTGGGCACTCTAAGGTATGGGAACCAAGTGTTTTTCAAAGGATATCAGTTCTGATTTTCTGATTTTTACATCTGATTTCATGGGGTTAAGTGAAATTTCAGAATTGTATATGGTTAACACAAGTGTTGGCAAGCATGACTTGACCTTAGGAGATCCGGAAATAAGTGGGAAAGGTGTTTTCTGAGTGCTAATGATGACTTTCAGATTAAAAGACTTGTTATGGCAGCCACTAAGGATCTTGTCATTCAATGGACAAGAGAGTCTTTTACATGCTTTGATGATGAGGGCAATAAAGGTACGCTTGGCATGGACAAGGGCAAGATGTGTTTCAGATTGATTACTCCTCATTGCATGATTCACACTCACCAAGATGCAATTTTTTCTATCCATTTGGCCATGCATTTGAGTATTTTTCAGTTTGCTAAAGTTGGGGGTGAAGTTTCAGTCATGTTGAGGTCATTTTCCTCCCCTAGATTGTTGTTCTTTCATGATTGGGTGAAATTTTTGAAGTATGACAGCTGTTGTCCTATCATTTTCATTGTTGTCATAAATATTTCCAACCCCTTATTACTTCTACAGATGTGTTTTTAACCATGCAGTTGAAGAGTTTTTGTTGATGATTGTTGTTGGCTTATGCATGGTTACTTTGGGGTGGATCCCAACCACTTTGATCCTGATTTTTGAGAGGAAAATGCATGACTACAACAATGTTTGGGGCAACATAACAACATTTGGGAACAACCCATGTATGGGGAAGAGTTGTGATCTATTCATGCCTTGGAGACATGGAGAAGAAGCTGAAAAAGTGTTTCTCAACACTTATGATTTTTCTAATGTGTTTGCTTCATGTGCAGGATTGAAGACATGTGAAGAAAGACTGCTGTCCTATTCACTTCATGAGGGCATTATTGAGTGGGCAACCTTGGAACTTAGCAAGGCTCATCTAGTTGATGACTCCCGGTCCTATGATGAAGACACCATTACTTGGAGCACATATTACGGAGTTGATGACCCACCTACTTGGATTGACATGAGGGAAGGAAACATGTTCTTCCCAACTCTTCGCCACCTGACAGGCACTGGATCGAGATTATGGATGCACCACCCCACATCTTCTCTTTGGGGCATGATACATGGATCTATGAGCTTGTTATTGCTTGAGGGCAAACAATCTTGGGAAGGGAGGATTGTAATGTCCCTTTTTTGGACATTTTTGAAAATGAAGAACTGAAGACCCTCAACCCATTTTCTCTCCCCGTGGGTTTGAGGATAAAGCTTGGGGATTGTTCTGAGGTGTTTGTTGTCTGCATTGTAGCCCCTTGGCATGCCTTGTGCTACAAGGGGGAGTCTCTAGTTAGTTTAAAATGTGCACATAGGTTAGTTACTTTTTATTATTTAATCAGAAAATAATAAAGTGCGCATAAAGTTAGTCTTTTAACATTTTAATTAAGTCTTATTAGTTTTCCCTTCAAAAAGGGAAAAGGTCGGCCATTTGAATGTTGCACCCCTTATCTTATAAAATGAGGTTGTATGGCCATCTTTATGTCACATTGGATTAAATCATTTATCTCTCCATGCTTGGAGAAATGGGATGTATGCCCCATTGTTTCTCTCTTTCTTTGACAATCAAGTTGGAGTTATTGAAGATCTGATTGAAGACTTATATTTGCATCATTGTGGTGGATTATGTAATATCCCCTTTAGGGAATATTAGAAATCTGCAACACTCTTAACTCAAATCGACCTTAGAAGGATTAGATCCTTTTAGTTTGACCTCAAATAACCCAATGTCGCATTATTACAACCCAAAATGGGGTTGGAATAAGCCAAGGTAGTGGGTTAGATGGGAGAACCAATTGGAAAACCAATCTTTTCCAGATCTGATTTTTATAACAACAGATAATTATAAAATGGCACCCAGAACAACTGAAACTTCAAAAATTAATATCTCACTCAATACTTCATATTTTGCCACGAAATAAAGTGCATAATAAACTAGAAATTAAGGGCTTTCCAATGCACTATGAATTTGAATTTTCTGATCAATAAAACCTCATCAAAACAGCCCCAGAAATCTGATATCAAGTCGCTAGGGTTAGAAAAATTATATAAATTATTTCCAGCTCTTTCTAACCTTCCAACACACTCAAAATATCAGCCCTTGCTCTGAAATAAAAGCTAATACAAATCAGATTGCAGATCTAGCTTATTCACCCCCAAAACATGCCAAAATATTACCCAATACAAGTCGCCATAGCTGGAAAGATAGCAACAATGAACAACAGTAATAAAAACACCTCAAACCCTTCCAAGATCACTCAAAATGATCTTCAAACTCTCCAAAGTATGGTGGTGTTTAATATATAAGCCAAGTCGCCAAGCTTAGAATGAATATATCATGCAAACATTCACTCAAAAATAGCATAGAAGGCTTCAAACTCTCCAAAGTATGGTGGTGTTGAATAAACACCTTTGTTATGAGATCTCATGGGCATACATCCCTCTTCAAGCATGAAGATATTTTAATAAAAACTTCAACATGCCCCCAAGGGGTCGCCACATCTTCTTATATAGCTTTTGCATTTCAAATCTCCAAGTTTCCCTCCTTTTTATGGCGCATTTCTTCATGTAAGAGGGTCACTTTTAAAATGGTCCTCTTTCCTGAAAAGTCACACTCCAATTAAAACATTAATTTCCTCTTTTTAATATTTAAATAAAAACATAAGAGGAGAATTAATTATTTAATTTAAAAATAAAAGGAGTAATGACATTTTCCCAATTTTTATCCTTTAATCCATGGGAAGGGTGGATTAAAGGTCTCCAATATTTTTTTAATTAATGTCCCAAAAAGGGGACATTATCATTATTGTTTATGCCCTAAGTGTGATGAATTTCCTTGGTGGAATATTTTAGTGCAAATCTTATTTTTTCTAACCCTAGCGACTAGGGTTTGGGGCTATTTTTCCACATTTTGTGCCCAAAAAAATGCAAAAATACTCATTGGATTCCTCATAATTTTGTGAACATTTTGATATGTCATTTGCATGATTTGGTTGGGTATTTTGTAAGATATTGAATTTACAAATTTTGACCGACTTTAGGGCAACGACCTATTCTCAGGCTTTGTGACAACTTTTTAGGATTCTTCCCACCTTTGGATTTTGGCGATTTTAGGCTTGTTAGAAAGATCAAAAATTCAAGGATTCTTTTGGTCTTTGTTTCATGCGAAAATACTAAGTTTTGAGGAAGTTATGCCCTTTTCAAGCTCTGTTGTGTTTTCCTTTTGAATAAAAATCAGATCTAAGGTTTTTGGAGAATTTCTGAGGTTATTTGGGCTTCATTGATTAGAGGAATATTTGAGGATTAATTTCATCATTGTTGAACAAGTTTGATGCCCTAATTAGCCCTAAATGTGTGGGGCGAAATAGTAGGAGGGTCGATCTACATGTTTGGTACTTATTCACATTACAAATTGGTGTACATCATCTTGTTCCTTGTATTTTTCTCGAGTTTGGGCATATGTCATTGTCATAGATTGGAGTTGTGTAGAGAAAGTTATGCTATAAATAGCTAGGGTTTCAAATTTAAATTATTTTCCAACTGTTGTAAAATCTGATTTGAATGTGTTTAAATTCCAATTGTTTTCTTCCAATCTATCCCACCACCTTGGCTAGTTCCAACCCCATTTGGGTTCGAAATAGCTGACATTGGGATATTTTAGGTTGATGCAAAAGGGTTTATCCATTCTTTGCTTGATTTTGACAAGTATTTCTTCATTTCCTAACTTGTCTAAAAAGGGGACATTACATAGTTAGAAAGAAGGAATGTTGTTTTGGTTCCTTTTTATATACCATTTCATTGGGAGAACATGTTGAAGGGAAAAAGAACATAGATCTCCTCATACATAATCCAAGTTTGGTGTCCCCAGATTTCACCCTGAAATCTGGGACTACCCATTTGAAAAAAAATTTCGTTCTTTTTAAAATAACGGGTCTTTTCGTGTTTTTATTGCCAGAAGATGTCTGTATTATGTTAAGATATTCCTAGTGAACCATATGAGCCAATTTCGACAAATACCCAGATGCTGAAACTCATTTTATCCCTCCGCCAAGTTTTGTCTCATGGGAATTTTTTTTTAATTATTTATTAAATAAATAAAGCCTCGTTTGAAGTAAATTGTGCTCCGGTTGAATCCTGTTGAAGTTTTGCATGCCAGTATTCACACATTTCAATAGGATTTTCATCGGAATGAATTTAGAGCTTTGTCTGTGACTTTTGACAACGTTTTTGTTTTTCTCGGTTTTCCCAGTAGGTCCTGTCTGTTTAATTCCCTAGGTCCGTTCTTTGTTCTCAGATAGCTTTTATATTCCCCGGAGCATCCGAAGATCATTTAAGGCACTGCACTGTAAGGAATTAGCCTCAAAAAGCAAACTTCCACCAAAAAAATAAAGTCAAGCACAAAAACCTCTCTGAGCAAGTCACACTTTTGGAATGAATGGGTTTAAGTTGCAATGGGAATATTGGTAGTGGCAGGCAGGCGGGAATTTCTTACTTGCCTTGCAGGTACTTTTTCCCATGAAGTCAAAGTCACTTAAGCTGCAATGGGAATATTAGAAGCGGCAGCGGGAATTTCTTACCTGCCTTGCTAGGGTAAAAATTCCCATTATAAAATAAAGAAAAATCACTTAAAGCACCGATGGGAATTTTTGCTGCCTAGCAGGCTAACTTTTCCCACCAAAGAGGTTTATTCACCCATGCAAGTCGCACTTTATCAAAGGAAGCTATTTTTAATACAAGTCGCACTTTTTGGGAGATGTTTTAATTTGCCAGTGGGAATTTTGGCAGTGGCAGGTAGGCAGAATTTCTTACCTGCCTTGCAGGTAAAAATTCCCATTATGAAAGTCAAATAACTTAAGTGGAAGAGGGGATTTTTGGAGCTGCAGTGCAGGGTGGAAATTCCCATCAAGTTGACTTCTTATTTTTAGCAATTCCTCTTGCCAAAAAGTGTGACCCACCTTGGGTGAATAACAATGCATTTAATAATATTTATTAATGGTTTATTCACCCAATTTTGGCGCCATAAATAGAAGGAAAGTCAATGCAAGTGGAAGAGCTAAGGAGAAGTCAAGGATGCATGCTAAAAATAAATAAAATAAATTATTTAAAAAGCAACCAACAACATGCAGACTTGGGCGCCCAAATTGGATGAATAAACATGGCTATTAATTAATTAAATTGCCAGAAATAGGAAGAGACAATTATTAAAAATAGCATGCTGGAGGTTATATAAGCATGGGATGCCATAAAGGAGAAACAGTTATTTCTTTTTGATGAAGATTGCAGCCCAGACATGTTTTGGCACCAAAAGAAAGAGGATTTTGCATTAAAGACTATTTTTCCACCGCCGGAAGTTTTCGGTTTTGGCGCCTAGAGTTAAAATAGCCTGATTTTGGTCATTCAGTATCTACATATTGGTATATGTGCCTGGGTGAATTAAATAATATTTTTGCTTGCTTTGCATGTAAAGCAAAACCTCAAATTTTAGGGCGTAAAAACTTTATATGCAGATTTTGGTGATAAAATCAAGTATTCATGCCCTGATTCCATCTTTGTCTCAATTAATTACGATATTCATCACAGTGCTCATATAAGTGAAAGGGAGTTCAAATCAATGTTAGGTACATTGAATATATCTTCCGAATCTAAAGAAGTTGCTAGATCTGCACAAATTGATCCAATTGCAATGGATTCCTAGTAGAATTAAAAGAAAAAGAGCTTAGACAAAGATTGTTCCAGCCATGATGAAGCATGATGAAAGAAAAGGATCAGCAGAATCATGCATAGCTTCTAGATTTGCTTGAAGTCAATGAGTGCATGTATATAAGCCCCGAGACTATCACCGATTTAATTGACAGATCCAGATCTCATAATTGTAAAGGCTTCCGACAAAAATTCATCCTCTTTTTCTAACGCAGCCTCGTGTAGAAGTCATTGCATGGAGAATTCCTTTGAAGCTTGTGCATATGCTCTCAATTTTGTAGTTGAAGCCTTCATTGAATTTACTTGTGTTTCGCATTCACCCGAGTGCTTTTCTTAATTTAAAATTGCTCATGCAATTTTAAATAAAAGATGATGAGTTTTGCTGAATTGTTAACGACAAACATCAGACCGGTGCATGTACTCAAGAAGAATTACAAAGCTTCAAAGATAAAAGGTAAAACATGTCAAGGCAATACCCGCAAGTAAATCACAGTCATGCATAACTTCCAAATCCAGTTTGGTGAGAATCAAAGGCAAAAGAGTCAACCGCATGCAGAATATGGAAGAAGAACAAGACTGAGAGGGTTGCAACTTTCTTCTTATTTCTTTTCCTCTTTCTTTTATTTTCTCCAACAAAGTAATTGAGCAATCAATTAAATTATAAAACTTAAGTGATTGGTTTAAAAGCCGTTACTTGAAGAAGTCAATTACTTGGAAATAGGTGGCAGACATGCAAAATAGAAGGTTTTATTTTTTAGTTATAAATCATGCATGTCATGCAAAGAGGAATTCCAGGAGGAAGATTGCTTCAGTTGTTTCCCTTTTCATAGCTTCCGCATGCGGGAATTCATTTAAAGCTTCTTATTTGTAATTGCCCTTTATACACTATAAATAGAGGAAGAACCTACAAGTTAAAAGATCGGAATTTGTAATCAGCATTCTTGTGTTCCAGACTTTGAGTTGAAACCCCTGATAGCTTTCTGCAAGCAGAGGAATAGAGAAGATATTTCCGGAGAACTTTGTGTCAATGGTGCATTCATCTCTTATTTATTTTTAGATCTATGCATAAACTTGTGTTGTCTTAGATCTAGATCTGAAACTTTCCTTGCTTTAAATTATGTATTTTAAGATCTATTTGTTTTGTCTATGTGCATGTGATCAACTCTGTCAACTATTGGTTAGGTTGCACATTTCCTTTCCTTTCTTCTCGCATTTAATTATTTCCCTTTCCTACACATATTGCTTACAACTACTTGCTACAAAACTGTCTAGCTATGGTTCATGAGCTACATAGTTAAAGTAATACCAACAAATAGATACTAGGAAATACAATTGAAAAAATCTTACACGGGAGCCTCACCGGTAAATGAGGGAGATTTATCTCATGACTGCCTAGGTTTTTAGCTGTGTAAAAATCTAGCCAACAAAGTTGTTTGTACATGAAGATGGGGAATCTGGTTGGTCTTTGGAGGTGCAAGATGGATCACTTTTCGGAACCAAGCCTCACACTTGAAAACAATGGTAGAAGGATAGTCACCATTACCGGGGCAGCGAGATGCTTGATATGGAAAGTGGGTAAGCCATATGATCTTTTTGTATTTGATGTCATACAAGTAGTTTCAATCATTGGAGTTAGTAAATGGAGGTTCTTGGACATTGTTGGGACACATTCCATCAATGTTGGGTTGTTTCCAGCCCCATCTCATTGATAGTGTGGAATTTTTTAAGAGATGTCATGCTTACAATTGTTGTACTTTCCTTTCATTTGTTGTTCACAACTTTTCCAGCTACGCTCCTACTTATAAGACACTGGAGAAAGAGCTTCCAATCATATGGTTGAAGGAATTCCAAGCTTCTACAAACATTGGCATGTTCATGGCTGATTTAAGGTGGTTTCCAGCCACTAACATTCTGATTTTGAAGAGAAAAAGAAAGATTACATTGGTGTTTGGGACAGCATGAGGGAAATTGGGAACAACCAATGTTTGGATGGTATTTATGAGGCCTTAACAAGCAAAGAAGAAGAACTGGTCATCATATCCACAAAGCAAGAGTGGATGAAGAAGGGGACACATTTTTTCTTTAATGAGTTTGCTTCATGTGCAGGTACATCAAAGAAGGAGCAGCTGAGATTTATTTGGGATCCAGGTACTTGTAATTGCTTGGGACAAACAATCTTGGGAAGGGGGACTGTCATGTCCCTTTTTGGAGATTAGTGGAATTGAAGACCTTAACCCATTCTTCCTCCCCGTGGGTTTAAGGAAAGAAGCAAGGAAAATCTTTGATAACATTTTCTAAGTAGACATTTTAATTATTATAATGTATTCCTATTGGGAAGCCAAGTACTCCAATAGAAGAACTTATTTAATTAGAATATAAATATATAAGGTATTTTGAGCATGTAGGCTCTAAATACAAATTAGATAATTAAAAGGTACTTATTATAAGGTCGGCCATAATTTGAAATGTAGCACCCCTTATTGTTATAAAAGGAGGTTGCTTGGCCATTTGATGTGTGTTGAATCTTATTATTTCTTTTGGGTAAAGGTTGTACCTTTCCTCTTTCTCATCAAGGATGAAAACCCTTGTTTGAGACCACTTCAAGGATGAAAACCCTTGATAGTGGAACTTGTCTTGGGGACGAAAACCCTCAAGCAAGGATATTTGGAATTATTGAATATCTCAAGGAATTTGGAGTTGATATCTTTCTATCTAGCCCTAGGCGACTTGTATCATGAGCATGTTGGATATGTTTTGATGAATGTATGGTATGATTTCTTGCATGGATGGACTTATACTAATTATTAAAGGTGAAAGCAATCATTTCCTTGCATGTTTGAGCCACTAATTCATTATTTCCAAGAGGGGCGAATTGCTTGTAGGTCAGATTTGGCATGTTTGAGTGGATGTTTGGGAAAGTTGAGTTGATATTTGCATTCTTCATATTTTTAAACCCCAAGATCCCAAGTTTCATGAATTTTGGAGCTTCCTAGGTAAAGTTATGAATTTTTAAAGTAACTCTACAGACAAGGGTTTATAGAAATTCATATCTTCAATTCTAGGGCACTAAAAATTAGTTTTCCTTCATATTTTGATTGCTGGTAATTAATCAGAATTTTTGAGCTTGATTGGGCATATTTTCAGCGAGTTTAGGGCATCCAAAAGTGAGTGGGAGTTCCCAAAACAGGTCACTTCCCTAGGAAGGGAAAATTGCAAGTTTCCGTGTGCATTTTCAGTCATATCCAGCCCTCGGAAGTCTGATTACAGCCATCTAAAAATTAATTTCAGTCATCTCTCATTCAGCCCTAGCTATTTTCCGGAAGTCCCCAAAAAGGGACATTACAACCAAAGACACCACCTGATCTATAGGCCTCACAATGATAGGCTAAGACCCAATCATAACCTTTGGCTTGAGGGAGGGCCAGCTCAAGTCTCTCATGGGTCTTAGTAAGAAAGACGATAACTTGTGAACCAACATCCTCGAAGGTACCTAGAGAAGTCCATAATATACGATTGCTATTTCAACAGAAGTGGAGATGCTACCATTGCCTAGTGAGACTTGAGGTCGCCATTATGCTGATTGTCTTGAGCGTGACTACACAAGAGGTGAGAATCACGAATAATAGCCCTATAAAAATGGTTCTACTAATTGTAAATGCATGTGCACAAATAAACATACGTATAAGGAGATATAAAAATATACAATATCTATAGTAGAGTTCCTTGTTTTTCATAAAACTATTGGATTACAGATCATCCAATTTTTATCGTTCTCATTGGACTGTCTCCGGGTTCACATATCATGTTCTTTAAGGACATAAAGTTTTAGGAAAATTTTACCCCAAGAGATGTTTGAGCAATACAGGTGAAAATTTTCTTTTCTCGAGGGAAACAATAGCTCAAACAATACAAAACGCTTTTTCTACTCACAAAATACATATGCCCTTATGTACTTGTCAATTGTTCTCATAGAAATTAATCCTATAGCACGTAATTGCATGTGTATATATATGAGGGAGAAAATAAAATAAAAAAGATAGTGTTTGTTGTAATGTTCCTTACTAGTTGATAGTACTGTTGGATTACAAATCATCTGATTTTTCTCATTCTCTTTGAGCTTTTGCTGGGATCACATTTCATGGTCCGAGGATAGGAAGCTTTAAGGAAAAATCTACCCCAAGAAAATTTTGAGGGATACTCAAACAATTAAAAATTGCTTCTACATAGGAAGTTCCTGTCATTTGAATGAGGTCAACTGAATTGAAAAAGTGTCGCCATTGTTTGGATGAGGTAGATTGAAGCGAAAAGTGCAAGATTGATTTACAAAGAAATTTGAATGAAAATAAAAACAAACAATAAGAAATTTTCCTTCCGAAATTTTGAACACAATGGGATGCTTCACTAAAGCCTTGAAATTTGTTTAAAATCGAATTTTCACTCCAAAAGGAAAAAAATTAATTAAAGCCTATGCTCTATGGTGGGAAAGAGCAGTAATTTGGCTGATCAGCCATAGTGTCACAGATAGGATGTCAGCCATTGTATTTGTAGGATTCTAGATGCGGAATGTACTTTTGTTTTTTTCTTAGAGGCTGATCTTAATGTCTGCTAATAGGCAATGTTTTGTGCCTCATACATGGAAAAACATTTTATTTATAGCTTCTAACTTAAACAGAATTGCAGTTTGTTTGTACATTTGAACCTTATTGGCTGCACTCGATATTGTTATTTTCGAACTATGTATTTATCTGTATGAATTTTTTTAAATGGTATGAGAATTGCAGCTACTTGTAAATCATATGATCCATGATTTTGCAATGCTTTGTCTAGGACTTGGAAGAAAACAAAAAATGGTTAAAAGAAATCGAAGAGGAGGCAACTGCACTGAGAGAGACAATAGCTAAACTTGAGGATGAGATGGGTATTGTTCCAGGTAAATCCTAAAAATTATTTGTTACCTATGACATCTTGAAGCTCTTATGGAGCTGTATCAGCTGGAGTACAATTTATGATTCAAGCACATGTAACATCATTTTGTTTGGAAACTTTGCTTACATATGTTTGCTTTGATGAGCTGGAACTAATTCCTTTCCTTCAGACAGCTAAATTGTAACGTTTTTTATCTTTCACCCAATATAAAGTGGACTTCATGTCAAGGATGCATTTAGCAGAAAGTATACACATGCAAGATTATACAAGAAATTTCGAGAATCAAAATTTTAAGTCCTTGTACAGATATCATTGTGATGCTGTTAAAAAGAACAGCCAATGAGAAAACCAAGGAAAATTTAGGATCCAAATGGAGATAAGTGGCGGCAGACCTTTGACTCAGGTCAAACTGCTGATAGCTTTACTTATTTCAAACTTTGCTGATACTGTTAAGAATTTCACGGTTCAGGGTTTCCTTACAGAACACTGATCACTCAGAGAGGCCTTTCAATTACTTCTAATGATTCTCTTCATCTGCTTGAGTCCCTAATCCGCCAAAGTTTATCACAAAATGTTGCAGTGAGAAGCTTGAGTGATCCTCTTCTAGAAAATGAAGCATTTTTATCGGTTCCTCAAGCAGAAATGAAATTTCCTGACAAGTGCTATACACCTGATTCTTAGGCTGTTACATATGGGGATCGCTCTGAATTTGTGTTTCTATGTGGAGGGGAATTAATGTTGATTTCCTAGCTAGGCATGCTTTTAGAGAGAAAACTGTTGAAGAAATCTATATTCTTTATACAAGGTGTGCATATTAAGCTAGGTATGCCTTTGGAGCCTCCAATTGGTTGACATTTGTCTTAGGATACACACTGGTGTTCCTTGAGTAATTTGTGCCTATTGAATTCCACTCTTTCATTGCTTACCTTTACTTGTTTCAAACTTTCTCGAAACTGTTAAGAATTATAAGAAATGACATTTATTTAATTTGTTTTTTTAATAATTTAGGGTCCATTATATATATAAAATTTATAGGAAAACAATGTGTACAATGAAAGCTAAGCCCCACAATATACAGTTCAGTACATCAAATTAAACCACCTGCCCACACAAATTGATATGTACATTCAAACCTTCACAATGAGCTTAAAAAAAAAAAACATTTCCCACCAGGGAGCCAAGCATACAACCAAACCATGGTGGCATAATCCCCATTGCAAGACGATACCATATCCAACATGTCATAAATATTTAAAAAGATTCTTTAAACCCAATCCTTCACCAAACATTATCTCTTTGTACCAAACCGAAAGATGCCCAAACAAAGAGAGCCTAGTGAATAAGTTTGCAAATAGAGCATTTTTACCTTGTGAATTATTACATCATCACACAACATATTTTCATTTGTTCTTCATTGCCTTGGAACATGAAGGATAAAGCACCAGTGCTGCTCTCAATCTCAGTATTAAGGATACTAAGATGATTTTCCACAACATCAATCTCGCCAACAGTGATGCATAGCAAATCTAATCCATCATTACCTTAAGAATTTTTCAATGACAATATCCTCTAGATTACTAACGTACTGTCTAGGGTTTCCACAATGCCAAACAATGTCTAAATTGGTGGATTATGAATTAGTAACTAGACACAATTGGTGCGTAATAATGTCCCCTTTTTTGAACTAATCCATTTGAAGGCTTCTTGCCCATTCCACTTCCCGTGGGCAAGAAGTAGGTGAACAAGGGAGGTCCTTGGTTGATATTTTAGTCTTTCTTTTATTAACATTTACATTTTTCTTTAGTATTTTCCTTATGAAGCAGGTTGGCTGGGTTGGAGAGCTTTTAAGGCAAGTTAAAAGATAAAGTAAGCTTCTTATTGAGGTCAGTCATGGGGGAATTCCTCCATGAGACTTTGGTGCCACCATATGGATATAAAAGGAGTCGCTTAGGCTCATTTTGGGCATGTTTTGGCTATTATAATTTTATCTACTTGGTTTTAGGGTTGGTTGCTCTATTCCATTCCACTAAGGGGTGAAAATCCTTTGGTGTGGCAAGCAAGGAAGATGAAACCCTTCCTTGTTGAAGGTTGGAGAATGAAAACTCTCCAATTTGGTGGTTCCAAGGCCTTCAAAGAAGACTATCTTGCTGGTTGGGCAGCTAGGGCATTGAAGAAGAAGAGATATCAAGGTTTCTTCATCAATTTGGCACCCTCTCCTAGGGTGGCGACTTGGGTGGAGTAGTGTTTAAGTGCCTTCTAGGGCACATTTTGGTGTCTCAAGTTGATATTCAGATTTCTCCTAATTTATAAGGCTGATCTATCACTTCTTTGGTATTTATTGGGGTTTGGAGACCTCATTTTCAGCTAATTTTGTGGACTGTACTTTTGTTGATTATTTTAATAATTCTAGCTGTGTTGGCACTTATTTCTCCTTAATTTATGAAGTATATTGGCTGGAATAATTTCTACATGATTGGTTAAAATATTTGGAATCATTCTCTTTCATTTTTAGCTTGATGTACAGTTCGCTGTCCTAGAGGATTATTTATTGATTTTCTAGCTGGTTTTGATACCCTAAAAGTGTGAGTTCAATTGATCGCTAGGGTGTGATCACTACTATTCCAAAATCGAATTCTTGCATTTAGGGTTTGTGGCAAAACCCTTATTTTGAAAATCAGCCCTAGAAAGGGACAATACATGGTGGTCATCGAGTGGATATCCAACCTATGTTATCCTTGTTAGTTCCCGCTTTACACCTCCGGGACTTGGCAACAATTTTTAAAGGGTAGGATAGCTTAGAGAATGATATATTTTTGGAGGATATGTCGTTTGTATCCAGGGATAAATCTGATACTCTCTTTTGTACCGTGTTTGGGATGACTAGAAGGCACGTACAAAGGGGATGGCCTAATCCGGTTGGATATCAGCTGCGAAGGGCAAGACCTGTGAATCTACTTGAAGCACAAAATGTTGCCGTGGAGGTTGAAGATGACTTAATCATGGCTGGAAAAATCAAACAATCACCCCACAAAGGTGATGGAGCTTCTTCAAGTACTTCAAATCCTTTGTTGCAAAGGTTGGCTAACGATATGCTGCAAATCAAGAAGCAGATATCTCAAGCAGGAAATGTGACCCCTTCAAGAATAGCTCCTACTGGACCTTTAATGGTCAAAATCAAAATCAAAATAGACTTGCTGCTGCACCACAACGGTTGGCAATTGAAGCTGCTCCAAGGAATAACTTGGAAACTAATGAAGAAGATCTAGGCATTGATGAATCATTTGATGATGAGGACTTTGTAGATCCCGCTGGTGACTCCAACATTGGTTACCTGGACTATGAATCTGATGAGGGCTATTATGAATCTTTTGAAGATTCTGATGGTCACACATTTGCGGTGTTCACACATTTGCGGTGTTCACAAGGTCCCAAACACGCCAAAATGCCGAAGCATCCACAAGCGGCCAAAGAAGAGAAAGAGAAGATCCTGGGCCGGATGTTACTATCCTAAAAAGAGGTAGTACGCTACCTTCTTCATTAGCTCCCAAAGATAAGCATGCAAATTCTTTCAATTCGTAGTAGAGGGCCAATGCACATCCAACTGAGGTAAGTCAGGCTTTCGACATCATTGATCACATTAAAAAGACCAAGGTCCAGATGTCAGAAGCTGAGTATTTGAGGGCATTTCCTGATCAACTAAATAGGTTGGTCAAGTATGTGCAAAGTAATGGTCCCAATACTCCAACAAATAATGTTTCACGGGGTATCTTGTCAAGTCCGAAGATTACTCCTTCAAATAATGCGGCTGCAAGCTCTTCTCCTTCTACTTCTTCTCCTGCTACATCGGAAAGGATCGAGCCATTCTATGTGTCATTGCTTATTAATGGATACAAATTGAGCAATTGCATTTTGGACTCTGGAGCTTCTGACAACGTCATGCCTGCCAAAGTTGCTGATGCCTTGGGTCTCACATTGACAAAAACCATCGGAAGATGCTATTCAATGGAAAGGCAAGTGCCTCTGGTTGGGCAAATCAAAGATGCACAGGAAGTACGGCTTCTTTCCCAGACAAGAGATTGAAAATGACTATCCTTGTAGCAGACATCCCAGTGTCTTATGGCATGTTGTTGAGTAGAAATTTCTGTAAAGAGCTAGGCGGAGAAGTCAAGATGGATTGGTCTTGTGCGCACATACCAATCAAAGGAGTTAATCAGAAGTTAGAACTTGAGAAGAAATCCAAGTACACAGTATCGAAGTCTGAAGATCCTAGATCTCAGATCTTGTTTCAAGAATCTGATCACAGAGTCTATTATCTAGAAATGGATAAAGAAGAAATTCAACCTGTGATTCAAGAACCACATCAACTTGTGTTAGCATATGGATTTGCACGCATGCAAATAACATGCAACAATGTGGGAACGAAGTCCCTCCTCAATGAAGGTGAGGCTGCCTTTATTGAAAACCAAAACTGTATTTACATCTGTACATTCAAAATTGTATGTGGGGGGTGTTTTGGAACATCAATGGAAGAAAAGTGAATGAAGGAGATAGAATGAAATGAAAGAAAGGAGTGGAATGGAATGAACTGAAAGAACATGCAAGAGTTAGGTAAAAACAGAGCCTAATATTGCATGAAGAGGAAAGATGAATAACCAACACAAATAAAATGGAGTTTGAGTTAGCCAAACAAGAACATGCAAAAGGGAACACACATGAGCAAGTAGATAGTCAGAGCTTGATCACTGTGAACTAGAACAACTGATTACTAATGTTGACAATAAGATCAAAGATAATATTTGCATGCAAGATTCAAACACCTAACATCTAATGAACATAAGAACACCAAATGTTACAAGAGACAATGAATGAGACACAAAGTTCTTATTCTATTAACTCCAAAATGTTTTTCACAAAGAACACAAAGTTTCTTCTTGAAACAAAGCTTGCACAAAAGTATCTTCTTCTCCTCTCTCAAAGTCACTTTACAAATGAGCCCCTGACTTCCTTTTATAACCCAAAAGTTGGTTACAAAGTAGTTAGGGTTTTACATGATCATTAAATAAGGCACTTAAGTGACCTTTGACTTTTTCTAACCAACTTTATTAAATACAACCCAAAAATAGAAATTACTTAAAATATCCAATGTTTCCCAAATAACAACACCTTTAAAAATATACAATAATAACCAGTGCCTTATCCATTGAAACGGGGTCCGCCTATCTCAAACGTATGAGAAATGGACTCTCCCAATTTGCTAGATATCAAGAAAATCAACTTCCTACACCGCCGGTGAAATTAGGATCTGCTGCTTTTGATAATTGAAAGGATCTAAACCTTCCCAAAGTTTCAAACATCTTTTCCTCTTCTGGAGGTTCACTTGGCCGAAGAATAGCCTCACAAAATACCTGCAATTCAAGAATTCTACTTGGCATATCATTAAAATTAACAATTTTAGACTGAGCATTCTCAAACAAGTTCTTCAATTTGATACACCGCTCCATGGAAACCGACGAGAAATTGTTGGCAGGAGTGTACATGTCTTTGAACAATCGTGAAAATTGTTCTTCCACCTGCTCCGATGAACACCTTTGATTATGCTCATTTACTAGGTTGCAAGGAATCTCAGCTATGAAATCCTGGATCGAGGAAAGTGAAGCGAAAACTTCATTGCACATGTTGTCATAATGGATCATAGAATCCACAAGAAGCGTCTTTCTCGATTTGAGATGTAGACACCCGGAGGAAATGTGTCCCTCGATGTTCAAATTCGAGAATCCCTTCAATAGCCAACACCAAGATTTCATACTTGTCATCTCCTGCAGACTGGGCAATATCTCATCCAAATTTGATATCGTAGAAACAAAAGTTTCTTTGAAAGAAAGAATTGGATCTAGATATACACTGATATCTTCATGAAGCTTAACTGCAGTCTTGATCGCTCCCTGGCCCAAAACGAGAATCTCCGAAAGCCAAGTTTTAGTGACATGGCCCAACGTGTTTATTTCCTTTGACAAATTAAGAGTCTCTTCATCTGGGGCAGCCACCGCATCAGGTACTGGGAAGGTGGATGATATGGGATTTATCAAATGCTGAACATACTCCACCAATTGACTCTTTTCAGCCTTGAGCCGAGAATTTTGGGACTTGTATTTCTCCAATCTTTTTAGCACGATATCAATTGAATCTCGAGCCATCGCCATGTCACTTTCTAACGTGGATCTCCCAAGTCCTAGTCTGAAACTTCATAGTCGGGTCAAGGCCATAAAGATTACGCTCTTTATCCACTCGTGGAATGGCAAGGTCTGCAAACTTGTTTCCATCATTATCCACCATTATTCGAGAAAGTACCTTGGGCTTCTTAGGAATGGCGTCATTCGACAGTTTGAAAAGGGCATCAAAATCAATGTCGATTGGCTTGACAACTCTCTTCCTTTTCTTCACTTCAATCAACCCAAGAAGGAGTTTCATTTACTATCTCGGCATATAGAATCCTGGAGCTTGAATCAATATCCTCATTATCCCTGACATCATGAGATCCTTCTTGAATCCTATCAACGGCCTCGATTTGAGGAGACACAACCTCAATGTCCACTTCCTGATCATTCGGGAGATTTTGGGAAATCCCTTCATGAACTACGTGCTCCGAAGTATTTGATATTTGAATTACTTGCACTTGAGTGGGTGTTTGTTCGAAGCATGGCTGAGGATCATTTGCTACCAGCGTATGAGTGCTATTAATGATGTGAGTGGAAGAATCTCTACTCGAGGTAGAAAATCCAGACACACGCTCCTTTCCTTCTTCGTGGTTTGGATCTTCGATCTCTCTCTTCGTGACACGTTGCTCGGCGAAGTGGATTTCGGCAACCATTCTTTTCTTGTATGTCGTGTATGATCGGATGGTAACGAAGTTGATCGAGAAGAAACCTTGGTCGAATGGAGGTGTCCTGATATAGGCAATTTTTGTGATTCTGAAACGGATTCGAATTGATTGAAATTTGGCAAGTTCCCTATCATACCAAGATATGCTTCTTTCGATAATTGGTTGGTTCTTGCCATCGAGAGAAAATTCATCTCTTTTGGTCCAGTCAATTCGAGGCAACGGTGTGAAGGCAATGGCATCATACGAGGGATCGACGACATCCTCATCATCGGTTATGAATGAATCGGGAGGACTCCGGATGTGGAAGGCCTTGATCTGAGCAAGTGTTAGGCGAGAGTACTCCCGTCTCCTTACCTCATGTTCATCCGAGCAAGCGGCCCAGAAATCCTCCATGGTAGGATTATGTTGATACTTCGCTCCCATAATCGTTTGCATATAACCATTGATATCGAACTGGGCTCTCTTCACATATGGATGGATGGTTATGAGAGCAAACTCCTTTTCCATTAGTTGTGCACTAAATAAGTTTGGGCATTGGTATTCCCCGATTTGGATCGGGAAATGAATTCCTGGACGGTGCTTATCACTAAGTAAGCAGTGAACTTGGAACAATTGTCGCGCCAGCTCCATTAACGCCCACTTATCACTGACGTACTTGGGAAGTTTCCACGGGGTCCCAACAAAGCCACTCACGCGAATGTAGGAAAAAGATGAAAATTGTATAAACCAGGTTCCCCATTGGGAAATGACACTCATGGCTTCTTTGGAAAACCTTTCCTCGGTATTTCGATTCAAGTTCCGGATCACGCGGAAGGTGAATGCATCGTTGACTCTTCTAAAATGGTGAGAACTATTTTTGAAGCTGAGCTGAGGGTAATAGTGAAAAACATTGTTTGATGACCCCAGGACTCCTCTCGTTTCAAGTCCCGAAAATAGCTTTCTTCGTGCTACCGCATAGGTCAGATATGAAGTCATGTAGAAGCATCCAATCATTTTGACTTCTATCAATTGCTTGTGAATGGTGTTGCATTGATGATGGTGGCCCACCCACAAACTCCTTCTTAAGCTAGATGATACGTAGATAAACCGGTACATCCATGGGTGGAAGACCCTTGCAGAAGGTAAACCAAAACTCGACTTAGAGAGTGATCATGTCTCCAATCTCTTCCACGAAATCAACGCGGTATAGTTCTTTTGGGAGCCTGTCAATCCGAGGTCTCTTGGTTACCAGCCAATTGTTGTTAACCATTTTGCTCCATCTTAGGGGTTCTTCGTCCCAGAAATCTTGCAAGGCAGATCCGCGAGTGATATCTCGCATTCTCGTGAAAGTCGTATCTCGAGCAACTCCTCAATGTGTTCAGTGTGATTAAGAGGAAAGGTTCGCAGATTGTCTTTATAAATTCCTCGTCTCTCGGATCGTAATGCTCGCACAAGCAATCACAATCACCAATTCGACACTTCACTAGCGCCATCGCAAAAATGCATTGCTTCTGCCACGTTGATGTGACCCAGATTTGTATCGGTGATGTTGTCATACGCCGACTTAATGGAGCTGGGAGGAATAATTCCTTGGAATTCATATTTCGTAGGCAGATTTATTAGATCTTTCCACTGGCTTCCTCGATCTCCCTGCAGATTTGGATCTTTCGGCCATTATGAATTTAATCAAAAGGTGACTCAAGCACGCCAAACAATGCAAACGGGGCTGGGTCTCAGTCTCCAACACCCCATCGATGTAAGAAAAATATTCCTGTTATATATTATTATTATTATTTTTTAAAATGATAATAATAATTGTCTCGAATTACAACCTTTAGTATGTTAATAAACAAATCGAGACCAAGCTCGAATTCTAACTCCGACAATAACAATTAAAATCCCCGATCTTAATATTTACGTGAATGGAGTTTCCTTTCTTCGGCGTTTCTTCTGGCTTTAGGCAAATAAAACAAATTTATTCTCTGGTTGTCTATTGCTGTCTTCCTTGGCTGGGCGTCTCCTCCAAAAGAATGCGTGGTTTTCTTGTATTGCGTGGGCTTTGGCTTGATGTATTTTACCTCTGGCTGTGTGGAACTAAAACTTTGGACCAGCGTGGGAATGAATTCTTTCTTTTGTCTTCTTTTGGACTGTATCTTTTTCCTTCACCCAACACGCAGCTTGCTATGTATCAGAGTTTTTGCTATTCGTGACCTTCATTTGTTGCAGCCTTTAGCAATTAAGCTGTAAGCTTTATCAGGGCCCCAGATCCATCCATATGCAATATTACGCATTCTTTCTGAAGGCCGATGAAAATGCAGAATATAACAAGTCGCAAAAACAATTCATTTTTTTAAACATACTTGCCCACGGTTCGGTTGGGTCGCGTTCTTTTTTTTATTTATTTTTAAAAACTACAGTCAATGCAAACAGTATTGACAGTATGGGCACAGGATCAATCGATGATGTTCTCCAGAGTATGGGTCGCGCACTGTTCCGTATGCCTTCTCATGCGCACCGTGATCACTTCTGGCCACTCGCGCACTGTTCCGTATGCTTCCTAGTCCACTCGCGCACTGTTCCGTATGCTTCCTAAACTTTTCCTTAAACCACGAATGCTTGTTTGCGTTCCATCAAATGCTGCAACAAATGAATGGCTGGTGCGTATATTTTTTATTTTCTATTTAGTTCGATTGGAAGACTATTCTCTTTTCTTCTTCTTTTTTGAACTGTGTGTAATCTGCTAGGCGTGGACTTTGCTTTATTTCTTCCTATGCATGCGTGGAGTTTTTTAGAAACTATTTTCTGCTTCAGCCAATGCGTGGCTTTTTGCCAATTTCTGAGTCTTTTTAAAAATTGTTCTAGTTCTCTTTGCCAGGCGTGTGCTTCTTGGTATGGACTGTTTCTTCTTCTTTTTTTTTGAAAAACTGGCTTATTCCCTTCCTTTCCTGCGCATTTCTTTGTATTGTCCAAGCTGTTGGACTGTTCTCTTTGTCTTTCTTTTCCTTCAGCCTAGGCGTGGATTTGCTGTTTTTTGTTTTCTTCTTATGCAATGCGTGGAGCTGTTGGAAACAAAACCAAAGCATAATGCTAACAAAATATTATGTCTTCTGAAGAAAAAGAAGCTTCTGACTTTTTCCACCGGGTTTGATGGAGGAAGTTACGAGGATTAATTCAACTTCCTCTCATCCCGGGTAGTGGCTTAAGTGCCAGGGGAAATGGGAAAAGTAACGGGCAATTGCCAACGGGAATGGCAAAATGGGTTGGCAATCCCCGTCCAATTTCCCCATGTGGGAAATTGGGGAATTTTATGCCCGTTTGCCAATCCATGATTTGGCAATTGGCAGAGGAAAACCCACGTGCGGGAAATTTGAAGGAAATTGCCAGGAAAGTGGAAATCCGGTTCGAAGCCAACCCGGCAGTTGGAAACAAAAGCTTACTTCCCCGGCACTAAAACTTGTCGATGAACCTTCATTTATATTTATTTAATTAAATACCCCTTAAGTGATTAATTTAATCAAACAAGGAGCAATTAATTAATTAAATATTAATTAATTATTTTAATGTATTTTAATGCGTTTTATAGCCTGGCGGGAAGAGTTCTTGCCCGAAAATCACGAAACGAAGACCGAAACGATCACAAAAATAAGACGATCGCAAGGAGTCCAATGAACCACACAAAGTAATACTTTTCAAAATTTTCTAATTTTTAATTATTCAATTGTTTTTGACAATTTTGCGATCAAAATTGGTGATAACAACTTGATAATAAGGTTTGGTCTCTGGAATTTGATGGTAGCTGCTGTTCATTTGGATCCGGTGCAGGCATTGTTCTTGTTTCTCCTGAGGGAAAGGTGCATGCACATTCCTTCAAATTAATGTTCAAAAATACTAACAACATGGCAGAATATGAAGCACTGTTGTTAGGTATGGAGCAGGCAAGAACAATGGGAATCAAGCTCTTACATGCAAAGGGAGATGCTTTGAAATTGATTGTTAAGCAGATAAGAGGTCTCTACCAAGTAAAAAAGGACAAACTTCGGCATTATAGAGATCGAGTCTACTCTGCTATCCTGGATTTTTCAGCTTTCTCGGTATCTTACATTCCGAGAGAACAAAATTCAAGAGCTGATTCACTTGCAGTGACTGCAGCTTTGTTAAATCCAGATCAGCCTCCCACATTTTTCAGACAGGGGGATTACAAAGTTGAGATGGTCTTCCACCCAAAAGTTCCTGACAACGTCCAACAATGGCAAGTTTTTAACGATGACAAGCAGATTGCTGCATTTCTCCAACAAAAGGACAACTTCGAAGAGATCTACTATGAGGGAAGCAATTCACCTCCGAGACAAACTACTGTGGGAGAAATGGATGCAGATCGTCTCAGGAAGTCAGGAGATTATCCAGCTAAAGGGAAATAAAATTCCCAAAGGCTTGGTATCTCTTGAGGAAATGTTCGACAAGCATGATCAGATGCTTAAAAAGAATGAAGAAAGTGGGGAAGGTTCTTCCTCCGATACACGCTATTCGAATTTGCGGGAGCAAAATGATCCCAAATTAGTAAATCTGGGTAAGTGTTGTTCAGAGGCAGAAAGAGAAGCTTTTACAGAGCTTCTTAAGAAATATATGGATGTTTTTGCCTGGTCTTACCAGGATCTAAAAACATATCAGCCTGCAGAAGTTCAACACTACATCCCATTAAAACCAACAAAAGCCTTTCAAGCGTGGTACGGCGGCATAACCCTACTATTTCCGGAACTATCTTTGCAGAAATCCAGAAGCTATTAGATGCAAAGATAATTTATCCCATACATCACTCCGAATGGTTAGCCAACATAGTTCCTGTGAGAAAGAAGAGTGGCGAGATTAGGTTGTGCGTAGATTTTCGCAACCTCAATCAAGCTTCATTAAAGATAACTACCCCATCCCCATCATGGATCACACTCTGCAGGTGGTCACTGGATCTGAGATGCTTTCCATGCTTGATGGTTTCTCAGGCTACAATCAGGTCAAGGTGGCTGAAGAAGATCAATACAAAACAACATTCATTACACCTTGGGGAACTTTTGCTTACCAGAAAATGCCGTTTGGTTTGATCAATGCTGGAGCTACATTTCAAAGAGCTATGGATTTAGCTTTTGCTCATCTCAAAGATGTCAGCATAGTAATATACCTCGATGATCTCACAGTCTTTTCTAAGGATAGAAGCACGCACATTTCAAATCTGGAAGAGGTCTTAATACAATGCCGCAAACATGGTATTTCTCTGAACCCTAAGAAATCTATCTTTGCTGTAACAGAAGGAAAGCTACTAGGGCATATTGTCTCAAAGGAAGGAACTAAGATAGATCCGGAACGTGTCAAATCTATTCAGACTTTGCCATTGCCAACATCCAAAAAAGGGGTTCACTCTTTCTTTGGTAAAGTTAATTTTCTCAGAGATTCATCCTTGACTTTGCTGAGTTAACTCGTCATATCTCAAATATGATGAAGAAGACACAGGATTTCAAATGGAGCAGTGAAGGGAAGGAAGCATTTGAGAAAATTAAAGAGGCCCTGTCAAAAGCCCCAGTCTTGGTTTCACCTGACTTTAGTAAAGAATTTATTCTTTATTGTTATTCCTCCGAACACACAATGTCAGCAATCTTGATGCAGAAGAATCAGGAGGATGTAGAAGCTCCGATTGCTTTCATGAGCATGCCTCTAAAAGCTTATGAGTTGAAATATACTCCAATGGAAAAACATGCATATGCAGTGGTAAAGGCGTGTAAGGCATTCAAGTACTATATTCTTTCCTCACATACTGTGGTCCTGGTTCCAGATACTGCAGTGAAATCTATTCTCACCCAACAAGAGTTAGGGTTGTTAAGAGGCACATGGGTGACGAAAGTTCAAGAATATGACCTGGATATCAAACCTACAAAGCTGGTTCGAGGAAGAGGTTTGTGCGAATTGATGACTGAGATGAAAGCAACAACGCCAGAGGTAGATCAAGATTTGCCTATGGTCCTTTTTATAGATCTGGTGGAAGAGTGGTACAGTAACATTGCCTATTTTTTGACTTATGGAGAATGCCTGGATCAACTTTCTCGAAAAGAGAAATGTACTATTAAACTAAAGTCCAAAGACTTTGTTCTTTGGGACAATGGTTTATACAAAAGAGGAATTGATGGTGTGTTTCTCCGATGCGTAGATAAAGCTCAAGAGATCAACTCTTAAAACAATTTCATAACATGGCTTGCGGTGGTCATTTCTCAGCCCGAGTCACTGCTCACAAGATCCTCCGAGCAAGGTATTACTGGCCCACACTTTTTCAAGATACTGCAGAGTGGGTGTCTAAGTGCCAAGCATGCCAACACTTTGTTGGGCATGTAAAATTGCCCGCATTACCTTTAAAACCAGTTGTAATTGAAGAACCCTTCTAGCAATGGGGCATGGATTTTATTGGTATGCTCAACCCGCATCCAAAGCCGGTCATCACTATATTTTGACGACAATGACGATTATTTCAAGTAAGTGGGTAGAAGCCATTCCTGTTAAGAACGCCACTTCCGCGGAGGTGTGTAATTTTATAAAAGAAAATATTGTTATTAGGTTTGGTGTACCTAATAAAATAGTAGCAGACAACGCTCCAAATCTGTCTTCTGAGGAGTTGGTTGATTTTTGCTACACTCATGGGATCCAGCTGGTACATTCCTCCAACTACTATCCACAAGGGAATGGCCAGGCTGAATCAAGTAATAAAAATTTGGTGACTATCGTGCGAAAGCTAGTAACTGAAAATCAAAGAACTTGGCATAAGAAGTTATTTGATGCATTATGGGCAGATAGGATTACACCAAAGAGGGCTATAGGCATGTCCCCTTTTCAGCTATTATATGGAAGAGACACAGAGCTGCCTCTTACCTTGGAATTGCCTGCCCTACAACTTTCTAGAGCCCTGGAGGATTCTACATTCAATGATGCTATTGAAAAAAGGATAATGTATCTGACTGAATTGTGAGAGGTACAAGCTCAAGTCGCAGATAGATTGTCAGAGCATCAAAAGAAGGTGAAGGTTATCTTCGACAAAAAGGCCAGGGAAAGAAAGTTTGAAATCAATGATTGGGTCCTTTTATGGGACAAAAGAAGAGAAACAAAAGGCATGCATGGGAAATTCGATTCACTATGGAAAGGGCCTTTTGTGATTAAAAAGATCGCCGGAGCTGATAGCTTCATTCTTGCTCATCAAGATGGAGTTGAATTGCCGTTGCCTTTCAATGGGCAACACTTGAAGCTGTTCCGGACATAAAAAAGCAGGGTAAAACCTGTATGTATATAAATAAAACTTTGTTTGTTTTTCCTTGTGTTTTTGTGTTGTGTCATTTTTGTTTGCCTGACCCCGAGCCCAAAGGACAAGATACAAAACTAGAGATGCTGGGATCTCATCTTTACCCTTGTCATTTTGACAGAGGTAAAGATGTCCACAGACGGAGCCAATTGGTGTCCCCAGATTTCACCCTGAAATCTGAGACTACCCCATGTAAAAAAATTTCGTACTTTTAAAATAATGGGTCGTTTTGTGTTTTTATTGCGTAAAATGTCTGTATTGTGTCAAGATATTCCCAGAGAGTCATATAAGCCAATTTCGACAAATACCCAGATGCCCAAACTCGTTATATTCTGTCGTTGGGGTTTGCCTACGAAATTTTTATTTAATTATTTTAAGCCCCGTTTGAGGTAAATTGTGCTCCGGTTTAACCTTGTTGAGGTTTTACATGTCAATATTCCCATATACCAGTAGGGTTTCCACTAGGAATGAATCCTGGCTTTATCTGTGACTTCTGACAACGTTTTGCGTTTTTGTTATTTTTCTTTTTTTTTTTCTCGTGAAAATTCCCCTAGGTCAATTCCTTTACCAGGTTTAGTTTGTTTTCTTTCCTGGAGTATTTGGAGATCATCTACGGACGTCATGCCGAAATAATTTTCCACAGAGGTCCTGGTTCTCTCTAAAAAGACGAAGTCATGCACAAAAAGGCCTCTTCTGGGCAAGTCGCATTTTTGGGAAAAGAAGGTTTTAAGCTACAATGGATTTTTGGTAGCAGCAGTAGGTGGAATTTTGTACTATTCGCTGGCAGGTACTTTTTCCCATGGAAGCAAAGTCACTTAAGTCATGATGGGAAAATTAGAGGCAAGAGCAAAGTGGAATTTCTTACTCCGCCTCAGCAGGTGAAAATTCCCATTGTGAAATAAAAGAAAATCACTTAAGGCATTGATGGGAATTTCTTACCTGCCTTGCAGGGTAAAAATCCCATTATGAAAGTCAAACAACTTAAGTGGATCATGGGATTTTTGGAGCTGCAGTGCAGGGTGAATAATCCCATTGGAAATTGACTTTTAAAAATAGAAATCAGCCATGTCAAAAAGTGCGACCCCTTTTGGAATAGAAGGATAGCTTTAATTGCATTTATTAATTGTTTCTATTCCTAATTTTGGCGCCCAAGCATGAGGAAAAGTCAACACAGAAGAAGAGGATAAAGGAAATTAGAAATAGAATTCTAAAATTAAATAAATTTAATTTATTTAATGCAGCCCTCTATCATGCAAAAAGCGCGACCCATCTGGAGGAGAAATAATACTTTTAAAATATTTATTGATGGAATTAATTCCTATTTTTGGCGGATGAGGTCAAAGCATAGTGTGAAGTCAAAGTAGACTGGAAGTAGAAAGCTAAAATTAAATAAATTTAATTTATTTAATGGCAGCCATGAGCATGCACAAAATAGGCGCCCAAATTGAAGAGAAAAACATGTTTATTAATTAATTAATTTCCAGGAATAGGAGAGGCAATTATTAATTATAGAATGATGAAGGTTATATAAGCATGGGCTGCCATATTAATGAAGTAATTAATTCTTCTAGCAAAGGAGTGCAGCCTAGACAATTTTGGCAAAGGAGGAATTTTGCTCATAAAAAAGGTGTTTTCACTGCCGAAAGCTTCAAAGTTTGGCGCCTAGGTTTGAAGGAGCTTGATTTAAGTCTGATTAATTGTCTGCATAGTGGTACAGGTGCCCAGGTGAAGTTGAAAATATTCATGCTTGCTTTGCATGCAAACAAAGCCTCAAATTTTAGGGCAGCAGGCTTTATATATGCAGATTTTTATGATTAAAATCAAGTGTTCATGTTCCAGTTGCCATCTTTGTCTAAATTAATTGCAGGTATTCATTACAGGTGCTTATATAATTGAAAGGGAGCTTAAATCAATGTCAGATACATTGAATATATCCTCCGAATCAAGAAATTCTCGATCTTTCAAATTGGTCAGAAGAATTCCGGTGAATAAAGAGAAAAAGAGTTGCTTATTTATACAAAGATAGATCCGCCATGGCAAAGTGAGATAAAAGAGAAAGCTCAAAGGCAAATCATGCATTACTTCCAAGTTTGCTTGACATCGAGACACAAATCTAGGTCCGAACCTCTTTCCAATTGATTGATGAGATCCAGAGCCAAAGACTTCTCTCATGCGTGCAATATCAAAAGCAAAGTGGAATCATTCGAGCTTCAACATTTCCATTCACAAAATTCAATTAAATTGTTAAAATTCGCATGGAGTGTGCAAGGTCTTACCACCCACTATCTAGATCAGTCCGAGATGTTGCGGGGAAGACAATAATCCGGCCTGACACATGCTCATCAATTATTGTCTCAAGATTCTAAAGACGACAGTGGTGACTACTATTAAGATACTTGATGTCGCAATATGATGGGAAAAGCATAAAGTCGATTGTGTGGGCATAATGAACAACAGTAATGAAGAAGAAGCCCAAATCTCCATCCAAGTTCCCGAGGACTCTTCCACGATCCAATCTGGTGCAGGAGGTGGATGACATTACCAAATTGCTATGCAGATAAATGGCAAAGCTAATGCTCACAACTTCCGCTCATGGATGTATGCCTTCATCAGACCATTGAAATCAACAAAGCAAATTCTATAATCAATTGGTCGAAATCATCAGTGACAACATCGGTGAGTAGCTCTGGAATGTGAGGCGGACTTACAACTTCAAGATGACTTCATATTTGGTATATGCAGCAGCTTCACAGGGTATCTTCTCCAAGCTGGATAGATGTGGTGTGCTCTCCAAGGATCCTATTTTTGAGTGCTATCCAACTTACTTATCTGTGCCCGCATGCAATAAAGATTATAAGGTGGTCAACGATGGATTCTTCTACGATTCATTTGCAGGCTGAACGGTGATCTAAAGGCCAACAGGGTAAGCAAGGAAGCTTGGGAAGTTTATGTCCTAGATCGTAATATCTTCATCCAAATTTGGACTTTACATACCTCGTGGTCACCGCTTTTCGGGAGAACCAAAAAGTTGCCTTCAGATATCCAAGTATAGATTGGTCATCATGGAGTCGAGCAGATAAACTCGTGGAGATGCATGACCTACATTCGAAATAAGACAAGTCTTCAGCTTCTTCCCAATCACAAGGGGGCCATGATATTACAGACGCCGAGAGCATTCATAAAGCCCAGAGAATCAAGTGGAGATGTTCTCTCGAGTACGAGCAGGAGTTCTTCCCAAAGATGGCTAAACTTCGATCCATATATGGGTGGCAAGGAAGACAATCTCCCAGAGTATGCACATGTGCCTTCATTAGAAGATTTCTGGATGAAATGTGTAAGTTTAGTACAAAGTTAGAAAGAAAGGATTTAAGCAGTTATCTGCAAGCGCGACAAGTGTTTGACTTTGGATTAAGACGGATACTGCGGATCTTAAAGATGATGGGCTTGTTACTTTGATGCATACCATCGATGGGAGGAGATAGAGCTTTCAAAGTACTTCAGAGAACATAGGTGGCTGCCATACGATCGAGGAAAGGTTTGCCATGCCGTTCTGGTCAATACTTCAAACTTTTTATTCACAAAAGGGATATTGCCTTGATGAAGCTTTGATGAATCAGATCACAGGCAACCTCAAAGACAGAGATTCCCTCAAAAGGAAGCACGAGGGAGAAAGCAACAAAGGCCTTTTTGAAAGATTAAAGTGCACAAAAAGTCTCATTCAAGGGAAAAGATCACTTCTACGGCTATGGTGTTAGTTCCAACTTCTCCAAAGATCAAGTACTTCCCAATCTTGCACACCTTAAAGAAGATACTCCTGTTCCTCCGTTAATCCGCAACATTTTTCTTTTCTCCATACCACTCCATCAAACCTCTTCCCGAAGAAACACTAAAGTCAGGCAGATGGCAGAATTTGAAAGAGCTTTGTCTTTGGAATACAGGATTTTAGCCACAACATCAGTAGTAGCTTTAATGGAGAGGAACCTCACAAGATGGTGGTACACTCGATAAACTTCTCATTCTCCGAGAAGTAATTTCTCGTAATGGTTGGACTTCAAAGCTTGGTCCAGAGGCTAGAGAGGAGATCAACTTGAGGAACATGACTTTAAACAATGCTACTCAAAAAGAGTTTGGGCGAAAAAGAAAAACCTAAAGTTGCTAAGGTGACTTCGAGGTTGATTATTGAGGAGTCAGGGCAGAAGTTCCTGAGGTATCAGTTCCAGGAAGGAAAGAAGAAGGATGAGCTCACGGCAGCGATATAACAGTGACCAAAGTACCCATAGGTCAAGCCACTACTGAAGGATTGAAGCAAGACACGCAGACATTGATAAATGCTTTATTCCTTAGGCTTGACAAAGAAAAGGCGGAAAAAGTTGAACTTCAAAAGCAGGTGTCTCAGTTGTGTGAGATTATTGCCAAAGTTGCCAAATCTTCCACTCAACCAATTTCAACACATAAGCAGGTGAGTGATCATCTGATGCAGGAAGTGGAAGATGCAGGTAACCAAGTTAAAGCTATCAATGAATGGAAGAGTCTAATCATTCACCAAGCTCCCATATACAACTCGGGAGAGGTTAGTGATCACATTCCTCTCTAAAGGTTATGAAGGATGCATCGGTTCAGCTGAAACAACTAGTGATGAGCACGATGGACATGAACACAGTAGTTGAAAGTAACCTGAGTACTTTGGTCGAGATAAATAAGTCATGGCGAGGAGGTGTTGATTATTTCTTTGAATTGTGCCCGATGGATCAATTTCGAGAAGGGGAAGCAACTTGAGTTCACAGATTTTCTTCCACTTGAGATCTTCAATCATGTAAAAGGATGTGGGCACTTTTAAAGTATGGCATCATCATCTTTGTTACTTGATTTTACAATGTCATTGCTTTCACCAATGAGGAAGTGGTCAACGTTTTCTTCATACACAAGGACCATTCCTAGAAAGTGCCCGATTCCCTGGAAGGATCTCTTCGATGGTGTAAGAGAATTTATGGAGCTGTTAGGCCTTTCACGATGGATTCCATCGATAGTTTTATTATATTTTATCATCTATTTTATATTGACAAGTTCGGGCCTAGCTTCAAGGATGTGGAAGCATGCATTTTACGGGTTTTGAATGAAGGCTCATTTCATCTTTTCAGCCAAAAAAAGTGTGGCTAAAATAGATGGGAAGTTGCTAATTACATGTTCGATAAGTATATTCAAATCATAAAACCAAAAAAGATGTAGATGTTATATATGTGAATCTTTCTTCTTCTACTTTTTCTTCTTCTATTTTCCACGTTCCCGGATGTAATTGTAAAACTTTAAAGTTATTGGTTTTAAAACCATTACTTTAAGTTATGTGGAACGATTCTATAAGTTAAGTGACAGATGTGTATAATTTTGACTATAGATCTAGATGCATGTCACTTGGAGAGGAATTAAAGGAAGATGATTGCCAGATGTTATCTTTACTTCTTGTTTATGTTCTAGTTTAGTTAAGTTTCCCATTTGTAATTTCCTTCTACATTCTATAAGTAGAGGAAGAACCTTCATGTTAAGGAGTATCCTAATTTGTAGCAACTTCTTGTGTTCCAGACTTTGTGCTAAACCCCTTTGATAGCTATTTCACAAAGGAATTAAAGGAGCTTATTTTAGAATTTCGTGTCATTTTTGTGTTGGCTAGATTTTCTGCATAGCATCAAACCTAGGCAATCATGAGATAAATCTCCCTCATTTAACCGGTGAGGCTCCCGTGTCAGATTTGTCAATATAAATGTGTTATTATCTATCGGGGGTTTTACTTTAACCACTTAGTTCATGAACCATAACTAAGAAGTTCTCATGCAAGTAAGTAAGCAACTGTTTAAGAAAGGAAAATTATAGAAGAAGAAAGTAAAGGAATTACAGAGAAGAAATGAGGAAGATGTGCATCCCAATTAGTAGATAGCAGAGCTAATTGCATGCACATAGAAGAAACTTAATAGATTTGAACACACGTAAATTATAAAGCAAAGGCAGCTCTAGATCCGATCTAAAATAACACAAAGTTTACTTAAAAGATCTAAGATTTAAAAGCAAGAAACACAAAGACGCCGTGACACAAAGTTCTCCGAAACCTCGCTTCTTTGTATTCCTCTCGCAACAAGTGGCTCTCGTGGGTTCAAAGACAAAGTCTAGAACACAAGATTGCTTCTTACAAATTCTGATCGATCATTAACCCGAGGTTCTTCTCCTACTTATAGAATGTAGGAGGGAAAGTACAAATAGAAGACTCAAACTGAACTAAAGTATGAACAACAAGTAAAGATGACATTTGGCAATCATCCTCAACTAACTTCTTCTTAAGTGACACATGTATCACTTAACTAATAGAATGGTTCCACATGACTTCAAGTAATGGTTGCAAAACCAATAACTTAGAAGTTTTACAATTTCATCCGGGAACATAGAAAATAGAAGAAGAAAGAATAGAAGAAGTCATGCCAGCTGTAATGTTTACATCTTCTTCTTGTTCTGATATCTGATATACTTGTCGAACATATAATTCAGCATCCTTCCATCTGTTTTAGCCATCGCTTCTTCTCTCGTCCCGAATCGCAAAGAACCCTTCATTCAACACTTTGCTGCATGCTTCCACCTCTTCCAAACTTGGCCCAAATCTCGCAATGTCTGCCTGCAGCGCCACCAATCTACTGATAGAATTCATCGTGAAAGGCTTGGTAGCTTTATCAATTCTCTTTTGCACCATCAGAAGAGAACCTTCCAGGGAATCATGCACCTCGTTAGAAACAATCCGCACGTATGAAGTAACACCTCCATCCACTCTTTCCTCAGTGAAAGAAATGATACTGTCTGGTAAATCTGATGTTCTACTCTCAAGCACCTGCATCCTTTTCAGCAAAACTCTGCAGATCTCCAAACGGAAAGATACTGCAAACTCTAGCTGCTTCCCCTTCTCGACTGATCCATCCGGTACAATTTGTTCTGCAACCAATACATCTCCCGGCAGCTTGTTGATCTCGGCCAAAATACTCAGGTTACTCTCTGCAACTGTATTCATGCCTTCTATGCTTTCCATCAGTTGCTTTAGTTGATTTGCTGCATCTTTCATAACCTTTAGGCGGGTTGGCACTTCCCCAAGTTACACAGAAGCTTGACGAATAATCAGATCCTTCCATTCGTCAATAGCCTTTACTTGATTGCTTGCATCTTCCATTTCCTGCATAAGATGATCACTCACCTGCTCTGAAATGGGCTGAATGGAAGGTTTAGCAACCTTGGCTATGATCTCACATAATTGAGATATTTGCTTCTGCAGCTCTTCTTTCTCCGCCTTTCACCGCTTAAGGAACAAAGCATCCAGCAACGTTTGCGTGTCCTGCTTCAATCCTTCAGTGGTAGCTTGACCGAGTGGTATTTTGGTCACCGTCACATCTTCTGCCATGAGCTCCTCTTCTATCTTTCCTTCCGCCGGAATTGATATCTCAGCAAACTTCTCTCCCGAATCTTTGATGATCAACCTAGAAGTTGCTTTAGCAACTTTAGGCCTTCTGTCTCTTCTGCTCAGATCCTGAAGTAGCTGCAAGTCATGCTCCTCTAAGTTCATCTCTACTCTTGCTTCCGGAACCAACTGCAAAGCTAACCATCCCGAGAAGTTATTTCTCGGGGAGTAAGAAGTCACTGAGTGCACTACCATCTCCCGCTCTGCATCCTCTCCGTCAGAAAGTGCCACAGTGTCATGGCTGCCATCTTCTGAAACATCCAAGGACAAAGCTCTTTCGAACTCCGTCATCTGCAGCTTCAACATCTCCTCTGGAACGGGTGCTGAACGAAGTGGCTGCGGAGAGAAAACGAATGTCGCCGGTTTCAATGAAGGCATGGAAGCATCCTGCTGCTGCGGTGCAATAGTTGGTGATCTTCTGGGTACTGGAGAAGTCGGAGTCAAAGCTATGGTCGTAGAAGTGGTCTTCTCTTTCTCTTGAGATCTTCTGTGTACTTTCAACTTCTCGGACCTTCTGCTGCTTTCTCCTTCATGCTTTCGTTTGAGGGAATCTCCTGCGCCGAAGTTGCCCGTGATTTGATTCATCAATACTTCATCAAGGCAGTATCCCTTCGTTAGCAGCCAGCTCGAAGTATTCACCAACACAGCTCCAGATCTCTCTTCAATTGAATGGCAGCCTCCAATGTTATCCTGCAGTATAGCTTTATCTCCTCCCATCTGATGGTAAGTGTCAAGTACCACGTTCCCATCATCTTTAAGATCCGCAGGTATCCGCGCTAGTCCAAAGTCGAACACTTGCTTTGCTGATAGCCTGCTGAAATCTTTCTTTCTAACCTCGTACTCACTTCTGCACTTCATCCAGAAATCTTCTAACGAAGGCACATGTGCGTACTCCTGGGAGATTGTCTTCCTGGCTACTCCAAATGGATCGAAGTTAAGCCGTGCAGGGAAGAACTCTTGCTCATACTCGGATAACATTTGCGCTTCCATCCCTCGAGCTCTGTGAATGCTGATGCAACTGTAATATCCCACAGTGATTGGGAAGAAGCCCGTAGACTTGTGCCGTTTCAACTGAAGGTCGTGTAACTCTACGAGTTGCCTGCTCAGCTCCATGGCGATCACTCTATCACTTGGATACCTGGGCATCTTTATAGGTTCTCCAGAAAAGCCCGTAACCCTGAGGTATGTGAAATCTGCAAACTGGATGAATAAACTGCCAATCTTGGACACTGCTTCCCACGCTTCCTTGCTTACCCTGTGAGTCTTCAAGTCTTTGTCTAGCCTGCAGATGAAATCGTAGAAGAAGTCATCGTTGATCACTTTGAAGTCCTTCTCGCACGCAGGTACAGTAAGCTGTGGGTAGCACTCGAAAATGGGATCCTTGGAAAGAACACCACATCTATCCAGCTTGGAAAAGACACCCTGTGAAGCTGCAGCATATACCAAGTACGAAGTCATCTTGAAGCTGAAAGTACGCTTCACGTTCCGAAGTTGCTCACCGATGTTGCTGCTAATAATTTCCGACCAATTGATTATAGAATCAACCTTGTTGATTTCAATGGTCCTGATGAAAGCATACATCCATGTACGGAAAGTGTAGGCATTCGCTTCGCCATTCATCCTGCATAGCAATTTGACGACATCATCTGCTTCCTGCACCAAATTGGACCGTGGAAGAGTTCTCGGGAACTTTGAAGGGGATCTAGGCTTCTTCATGAACCGGCTGTTCATTATGCTCACGCAATCAGCTCTATGTTTCTCCCATCTACTGTCAGCATCCTGAATGCTAATAGAAGTCACCACCTTTCGCACTGGAATCTTCAGACAATAATTGATGAATTCCGCATCCAAACGAATTATTGTCTTTCCCGCAACATCACGCACTGATCTGGATGAAGGATGATAAGATCTAGCACACTCCATCACGAACTCTGGCAATTGGGCTGTACATGGGAAAGCTGCAGCTCGGATAATTCCGCTACTTTTGACCGCACGCATGAGTGAAGTCTTTCCCGCTCTGGATCTATCAATCAAATCAGAAAGAGGTTCTGGGCCTAGATCCGTGTCTCCTATGTCTGAAAGTTTGGAAGCAATGCATGAATCCATCGTGCTCTCTTTTTCATCTCCTTTCGCCATGGCTTTGTCTATCTTTGTCTGAATAATTCTTTTTCTTCTAACTTGGCCGGATTTCTTCAATATCAAAAGCAGATCTGACAATTCTTCGATTCGGAGGGATATTTGCAATGTATCGACATTGATAAAAACTCCTTTTCTTTTCAGAAAGCACCCGTAATGAATTCCCGCAATTTATTCAGACAAAAATGGCCACCGGAGCATGAATAGTGAATTTAAATTATAAAAATCTGCACTTTTCAAGCCTACTGCCCCAAAAATTGGTGTTTAATTTGCACATAAAGAGAGCATGAATCCTTTCAATCAACACCTGAGCTCCTCGTAACACTCCGTGAAAAACAACTATGCAGATTTAAGATCAACCTTCTCCAAAGCATGCGCCAAATCGAAGCTTTAGCCTTGTTAGCACTTTGTCTGAACAAAATCCTTCCTCTAATGGGGGCGCACTTTTCCTCCTAGCTGCAATTCTTTACCTGTGAATTAAATTATTCACCCATATGGCTGCCCATGCTTATATAACCTTCACAATTCTATAATTAATAATTGCCCTAACAATTAAAGGCAATTAATTAATTAAAAATCATGCTTTTCTCTTTTAAAAATAGCATGTTTAAGGACAGCCATCCAATAAATTAAATTAATCCAATTTAATCCTTCACACAGCACTTCACTCAAGCCCCACAGTGTGCTTTGACCATAGCCACTTTAAAAATAATTAATTAATGTTTAATGCCTTAAAAAACATTAAATAATACCCAAATGGGGCGCACTTTTTGAGAGGAAGAGGGCAGCCATTAAATAAATTAAATTTAATGCATTTGACTCCTTTCTTTTATTCCATCTTTGACTTGTTGACCTCCTCCAAGCTTGGGCGCACTTTTTGAGAAGAAAGATTAATAAAAATAATCAATTTTAATTCTTTTAATCTCTCACCAAAGGGGGCGCACTTTTTTGCACATGTAATTCTATTTTTAAGAATTTTTTGATAACGGGATGCTTTACCCCATCCACTTAAGTGATTTGACTTTTGCAATGTGTGCAGCACAAAACCCCGTGATCCACTTAAGTGATTTTTATAACACGGGAAAAGTACCCTGCCAGGCAGGTATAAAATTCCCACCCTACCTGCGGCTTATATTTTTCCCATCGCAGCTTAAATCCTTTGTTTTCCAAAAATGCGCCCATCCCCGCAGGGGCTTTTCTGTGCACGACTTCGCTTTTTCCCAGTGATCCAGACCTCCGATGGCGACTTCCTCCGGGCACAATGTGCGTATATGTTTTCTAGCCGCTCCAGGCCAAAAATCGGGCTTACCCGGCAAAGGAGTTGTTCCAGAGAAATTTTACAGAAAACAGAACGGACACCACAAAAACACGAAAAATTGCCAAAAGTTACAAATAAAGCCCAAAACTTAAAATAAGTTAAAATCCTTCTGGTACATAGGAATAATAACATATTCGCTCATAATAGAGTTAAAACAGAGCGCAAATAGCCTCATACGGGGCTCAAAATAATTAAATACAAATTTCCCGCAGACAAATCCCGACGACAGAATAAAACAATTTTGGGCATCTGGGTATTTGGCGAAAAAGGCTAATATGGCTCTTTAGGATTATTTTGACGCAATACAGGAACTTTCAGGCAATAAAAACAACAAACGACCCACTATTTTAAAAGTACGAAAATTTTTCGGATTGGGTAGTCACAGATTTCAGGGTGAAATCTGAGTGACATTAGCTTTTTGTCTTAGATCTACTTATAAACTTTGTGTTATTCTAGATCTAGATCTGAAAGCTGTCTTTGCTTATAATTCGTGTGTTAATATCTATTGGTTCATGTCTATGTACATGCGATCAACTCGTAATCTATTGATTGGGTTACACATCTTCTCTCTTTCTTTCCCCGTGTTTATATTTTTTCCTTTCTTCATTAGATATTTCCTTTCTTTAACAAATGCTTACTTGTTGCAAAACAATACACTATGGTTCATGAACCGTATGGTTAAAGTAAAACCCCTAAATAGATACTAACATATTTAATTGACAAATCTTACACGGAGCCTCACCGGTAAATGATGGAGATTTATCTCATGACTGCTTAGGTTTTCAGCTATGCAGAAAATCTAGCCAACAATGAGATTAAGTAATAACAACTTTTAAAGATAATTTTGCATTCATTGATGCTCAATCAACACAAATGTTTCCAAACAACCTTAAAAACGCTTAACACAAATACTCATGCAAGAGTTCCAATGAAATGTTCATTGCTCCCATCTTCATGTGCCAAAGATATAGTCTAAGGCCACCAAAATCATTCAACAAGAAGATCACAACAAGGGGTTTATAACTATATCAAATATTGCAGAGTAAGGATTGGAAAACAATAGTAATCTAGTGACCAAAGGATGCAACAACCAGAGATTGATCTAGTGTACTAGATATAGATGCAATGAACATAGAGATTGCAGTAAAAGTTATAACTCATTAATCAGCATTCAACATACAAGTAACCAAAGCGTAGACTAAATCATAAGCAAACATGTTCCATTTGAATCTCAGTTTATTGACAAGGGGACATGGATTACATGCCTTCAATGCCTGCCAATGGCTGTACAATGCAACCACCTTGGCGCAAGGACTTTAAAACTCAAAGTTCACACATTTTCCAAAGAAGGAATACAAATTCAGAGCTACAAGAATTTTCTCTCAACTCACCAAAGAACCCCCGTAATATGAGGACAGATCCACATATTTATACAAAAATTCCATGAAGGAATATTCAATTTCCCCCAAAAACCTGATGAGAAAAGACTCCCTCTTTCGCAGCAAAAAGAGCTTGAACTTTACCAAAACAGAAACGAATCTTCTTTAACTGCAAAGCCATCAAATTTGTAACGGTTCTGTTTTTCAGTTGCAGATGTGGATGTGTGTAAGATATTTTTTACCTGCGTTAACAAATTCCTTTTGTCTTTTCCATTCCATTATAGTCGCACATGTGTGTGGTCATGAAAATAGTTTATCTCTGACACAACCCTCTCCAACCAATTTGATGCTTATCATTTTGGAGAATATTCATTGGGAAATGGATGACTATGGTAATTTATTTGAATATGATGTTCCCCTTGTGTGAGATTTCATTTGATCCAAGGGAACAGTTTTTGGTAGACATAATCCCGCCTCCCTTTTTCCTAGTCTGTGCCAAGCATTCAGATTGAGTTTGTAATTAATCCCGACATGATGTTTTGCACAGGATCCTCTAGGATTCAACATTCTATAAAATCCCTTCCTCTCTTTATGAATTTACAAATTTCTGCCGGTGTTATAGGTAAAGATTTCTGTGAAATAATTAGTGACCTCTCCTTTGAGCAATGGCGGTACTGGAGTTGGGAAACAACTTATCTGAGCTCTCTTCAGATGCTCTGCAGGCGATCTTCAACCTTTCGGGCCCAAGCGAGGCTTTTTCAAGATGTTATTCAAAATTGAAGACCAAGCCAAGCCCGCTGGACTGCTGACCCCTAACATAATGCGGTTGGATTTGATGTGAAGGCTCATCAAGATGACCCCTTTCTTTTCTGTGTTTCAAATTTTATTCCATCCTCTCTTCCACTCAGAAGACTATGTTCAGCTAGATAAATTGAAAAATTCTAGCTTCATTGCATAGCAACTATCAATGATAAGTCCATATTTGTATCGCCTGCATTCTTCAATCTAGAAATAATAGAGCGTGAAATCCCACCGGTTGAGGCCACACCGTTTGTAAATGAGCCCTTGAAGGATGCGGATCCAGTATCCTGCTGATTAGCTGAAATGGAAAAGAGATTCAACGTGCTCGAGAAAGCTATTGCAAAGTCTTCCTCAGAGGAAATTCTCGTGGTGTCACAATCTCCTCTTAAAAATGTTGAATGGCCCCGGTCAATCCAATTGATGCACCCAAGCCAACCTCAACATCCAAGGTTGCTACCCATCGTGGAACCAAAACATATCTTACTGGAGGAGCTAACTTTCTGGAGTGAGCGTTTTCCTTTGAGAAGAAGATGGAATTGATTAAAATTTTGGAAGGCCTAAAAGCTAGCATCAAAGAGCTCATGGCCAAAGGCATGTCTCAGGGACTGGCGGGCGATGTGCAGTATGTTTATGGTGCCCAAGACCATAAGCAATTTGAATATAGGAAGAATAAACTTTTGGATCGTCTCCCTACTTTTGCAGAGGAGTTTGTAATTATCAACTGATGCAATGCTAGCCGCAAAATCCTTTTGTATATGTATATAAAAATATTTTTATAAATTCCAAGGACAGGGGCCTGTATAGAATCCCCATTTTGCATTTTGTATATACCAGTGTTATATGCTTTTTTACAAAGGTTTTATGCAGAGTCTAGCTCAATTGGTTCCACCTTCATCCTGTTTTTACAATTTCGCTAAGTAGATGTCAAACCTTTTAAACATATCAATAAGGAATTCTTCATCTGGACCAGTGTGGAAAACAAACACAAGTCCTTGCTCTCTTGAAATCTTTTCAAATTCATTTATAATACCCTTATTTTTTTGTACCTTTTCGTTAGCTTGGTCATTATTCCTTCCAAGTGAACAAACCTTTGAATGGAAGAATAATTGAAACCTGAAGAGCCAAGCTCCGACCCTCCCTTGATCTGTTGTTGAAGAATTTCTATCAAATTGTCTACATCTGTATCTCCATATGTGAGCTTGCTTGGAATGGGCACTATTCTTCCGAGTTTAGAAGCCATGTCATCAATGCATTCCCCAGTCTTATCCCTTACTGTAGTGAGTTTATCAATGCATCCCCTCAAATTTTTTATTCTTAACATGATGGCTCCTTCATATGTATGTTGCTGTCCTTGATCGGGGGCACAATGCCTTCATCCGCTACCAACTGATCATCCATTTGGGTGATTGCCTCGAGCTTTGGAAAAATTCCTTCCCAATAATCAATTTCATCTTTGCACTTTCCATCTGCTCATTTGTTGCCTCTAATTTCTTAGATATTTGTTTGTAGCACTCCATAGTGCTTCTTATGATCTTACTGCCTATTCTAAACAATTCCTCTTCCCTTTTTAGTAGCATTGGTTCTCCCCTTTGAGTCATCTGCTGCTGCTAATGACTCTGGAGTGATGGCAGTGGTAATCTCCTGATCCTCGAGGGGGTTGTAGCCATTTTTGTACATAGGTTGACAAAATATCAACCTTCTCCTTTAATTGTTTCTTGGTTTCCTTATCCTTATCAATGTTTTGGATAAGACCTCCTATGGCCACTGATGCTTCATGCTTTAAAATTTCTGCAGTGGGCTTTCCCAAAGGGTTATGAGTAATCTAATAATCATCAGCTGTAGCCTTACTCCTCAATATGTCCCCTTTAGGAGTTGCAATATCCAATGATCTATGTCCCTGGGAATTAACAAGGTTTTTGACAATACCCGGGCCTTAGGTTGTCTAGAAAATATAACACTTTCTATATTAACATCCTTCAATTGAATTTTTCCTTTTCTTCTCTTGGGAGTGCCACTCCCAACCACCCTGTTGTGGGGTATTTCCTTTCTTCGGAGCTTTGGGTACTTGTTGAAGTGGGTTAGGGATCACCATAATTTCTTGAGAGGTAACAGGAGAGATTTCTAAAATAGGAAATTGAATTTGAGGAACTTCTGCCCCTACAACTACCTTTTCTGGCTCAGTTTGCGAAGCACCTATCCCTACCTGCCCAACTTCTTGCTTATCAGTTTCAAGCTTTCTGGTTGACACAATTGTATGGGTTGGCCCTTGAATTTCCTCTTGACCTTGTTCCTTTCCTGGACTTTGGTTACCTCATGAATTGCAAGTGCTTTATTGACACTTTCTAGTGCTTCATCCATGGGATCACTCAACACATCTGGCCCTTTGTCGCTAGTGATACTCATTTCACCTTGAGGATGTACTTCTTTAGATGCAACTACCTCCTTTAGTGGTATCTCTGCAGTACTTACTTCAACTGGTTCTATTTCAATCATGGATATTGCAACTTCAGATTGTTGAATAACTTGGGTAGTTGTACTTGGCTCCTTATTGTGTGCCATTGGAGTTTCTAGTGGTTGGTTGTCTTCTGGAGGGATATCAATTCCTTTTTCTTTTGCAAGGCCTTGTAATAAATCAGTAAAGGCCTGCTTTTGGACTGCTTCTTCCTCTTCGACACTTGCCACCTCAACCTGTGGAGTTGGATTTTCTTGAGTGACAATTGTAGTAGGAGCTTCATGTCCCTTATTGGGTGCAATTGTATCTATTACTTCAGGATTTTCCATTTCTCTCCCATGTGTTCCAACAATTGCAATATTTCTGACAATAGGTGTCCTAGCAGTTCCTCTTACCAAAGGGTATACAGTCTTAGTTTGTTTAGCTCTTTCAAAATATTTGAGACTAGGTTTCTTGCCCTCTTCCTCACCTTGTACTGACCTTACTAGTGAGTCAAGATTTGGTTCTACATCGGGTAAGGATCCTCTCATTAGTTTTCCCTTATTGGATGGCCCCGAAGAGTTACTGTGGGTGTTCTAAGCTTTGAGGAATGTGGGACCCTGGTTTTGCAATGGGATTGTTTGGGTAATTGGCGCCTCCTTTATGGTTTTTATCAACATTTCCTCAACTTTTTGAGTTATAAGGGACATCAAGTACTTGTTTTACTTGTGGCGGAACTCCATTCTTCTATCATTCTACAAGTTGGTTTTTTGGAAGGGAGCCGAGGTGCCTTCCCCTTTAAAGGGTCTCGTGTCCCCATATTTCACCTTGAAATCTGAGACTACCCCATGTAAAAAAATTCGTACTTTTAAAATAATGGGTCATTTTGTGTTTTAATTGCCAGAAAATGTCTGTATTGTGTCAAGATATTCCCAGAGAGTCATATTAAGTCAATTTCGCGAATACCTGTGCCCAAACTCGTTATATTTTGTCATTGGGTTTGCTTGTGGAAAATTTTTATTTAATTATTTTAAGCCCCGTTTGAGGTAAATTGTGCTCGGTTTAACCCTGTTGAGGTTTTACATGTCAATATTCCCATATACTAGTAGGGTTTCCCAGAATGAATCCTGGGCTTTATCTGTGACTTCTGGCAACGTTTTGCGTTTTTGGTATTTTTTCGTTTTGTTTTCTGTGAAATTTTCCTAGGTCTATTCCTTTGTCGGTTCACCTGTTTTTCTTGCCTGAAGTATCTGGAGATCATCTACAGATGTCATGCTTTAGAAGGAATTTTCCACATGAGGTCTGGTTCTCTCTAAAAAGACGAAGTCATGCACAAAAAGGCCTCTTCTAGGCAGGTCGCATTTTTGGGAAAAGAAGGTTTTAAGCTATAATGGGATTTTTGGTAGTAGTAGGCAGGTGGGAATTTTGCACTGTCAGCAGGATACTTTTAACCATGGAAGCAAAGTCACTTAAGTCATAATGGGAAAATTAGAGGCAACAGCAAAGGAAATTTCTTACTTGCCATACGGGATGAAAATTCTCATTGTGAAATAAAATAAAATCACTTGAGGCATTGATGGGAAATTCTTAATTGCCTTGCAGGTAAAAATCCCATTATGGAAGTCAAACAACTTAACTGGATCATGAAATTTTTGGAGCTGCGGTGCAGGGTGAATAATCCCATTAGAAATTGACTTTTAAAAATAGAAATCAGCTATGGCAAAAAGTGTGACCCACCTAGAGGAAGAATAATACTTTTTAAAGTATTAATTAATTGTTTCTATTCCTAAAATTGGCGCCCAAGCATGAGGAAAAGTCAACGCATGATGAAAGGATAAAATAGACTGGAAGTAGAATGCTAAAAATAAATTAAATTAATTTATTTTATGGCAGCCATGAGCATGCACAAAATAGGCGCCCAAATTGAAGAGAAAAGCATGTTAATTAATTAATTAATTGTCAGGAATAGGAGAGGCAATTATTAATTATAGAATGGTGAAGGTTATATAAGAATGGGCTGCCATAATGATGAATTAATTAATTCTTCAACAAGGAAGTGCAGCCCAGGCAATTTTGGCGCCCAATTAAGGAGGAATTTTGCACAAGAAGGTGTTTTTACTGCTAGAAGGCTTCAAAGTTTGGCGCCTAGGTTTGAAGAAGCTTGAATTAAGTCTGATTAATTGTCTGCATAGTGGTACAGGTGCTCAGGTGAAGTTGACAAAATTCATGCTTGCTTTGCATGCAAACAAAACATCAAATTTTGGGGCAGCAGGCTTGATATATGCAGATTTTTATAATTAAAATCAAGTGTTCATGTTCCGGTTGCCATCTTTGTCTGAATTAATTGCAGGAATTCATTACAGGTGCTTTTATAAGAGAAAGGGAGCTTAAATCAATGTCCAATACATTGAACATATCCTCCGAATCTGAAGAAATCTCCAGATCTGCACCGGTTGTAAAGAATTTGGTGAATAAAAAGAAAAAGAATTGCTCAGACAAAGATCGCTCCAGCCATGGCAAAGTGGGATGAATGAGAAAGATCAGCAGAATCATGCATAGATCCAGATCTAGATTCAAATCTAGATCCATAATTGCAAAGGCTTCATCCTTCCAGGACCATGAAGAAGTCAGTGCATGGAGAATTCCTTCCAGGACCTTGTGCATGTTCTCCCAATCTTCCAGTTGAAGCCTTCATTGAATTTACATTCACCCGGAGTGCTTTCTAGAATTTTTAATTGCTCATATGCAATTAAAAATAAAAAAGATGAGTTATTTACGGAAAATATCCTTTGTGTTGGCTAGATTTTCTGCATAGCATAAAACCTAGGCAATCATGAGATAAATCTCCCTCATTTAACCGATGAGGCTCCCGTGTCAGATTTGTCAATAAAAATGTGTTATTATCTATCAGGGGTTTTACTTTAACTACTTAGTTCATGAACCATAACTAAGAAGTTCTGCAGCAAGTAAGTAGTTGTTTAAGAAAGGAAGTATTTTATAGAAGAAGGAAGTAAAGGAAATACAGAGAAGAAATGGGGAAGATGTGCATCCCAATTAGTAGATAGCAGAGCTAATTGCATGCACATAGAAGAAACTTAATAGATATGAACACACAGAATTATAAAACAAAGGCAGCTCTAGATCTAGATCTATAATAACACAAAGTTTACTTAAGAGATCTAAGATTTAAAAGCAAGAAACACAGTACACCGTGACACAAAGTTCTCCGGAAACCTGCTCCTTTGTATTCCTTTGCTCCAAGTTGCTCTCAAGGGTTCAGCACAAAGTCTAGAACACAGGATTGCTGCTTACAAATTCTGATCGATCATTAACCCGGAGGTTCTTCTCCTACTTATAGAATGTAGGAGGGAAAGTACAAATGGGAAGTCTAACTGAACTAAAGCATGAACAACAAGTAAAGATGACATTTGACAATCATCCTCAACTAACTTCTTCTTAAGTGACACATGTATCACTTAACTAATAGAATAGTTCCACATGACTTCAAGTAATGGTTGCAAAACCAATAACTTAGAAGTTTTACAATTTCATCCGGGAACATAGAAAATAGAAGAAGAAAGAATAGAAGAAGTCATGCCAGCTGTAATGTCTACATCTTCTTCTTGTTCTGATATCTGATATACTTGTCGAACATATAATTCAACATCCTTCCATCTGTTTTAGCCACTGCTTCCTTCTCTGTCCTGAACTGCAACAACCCTTCATTCAATACTTTGATGCACGCTTCCACATCTTCCAAGCTCGGCCCAAACCTCGCAATGTCTGCCTGCAGCGCCACCAATCTACTGATAGAATTCATCGTGAAAGGCTTGGTAGCTTTATCAATTCTCTTTTGTACCATCAGGAGAGACCCTTCCAGGGAATTAGGCACCTCGTTAGAAACAATCCGCACGTATGAAGTAACGCCTCCGACCACATCCTCCTCAGTGAAAGAAATGATACTGTCGGGTAAGGATGACGTCCTACTTTCAAGTGCCTGCATCCTTTTCAGCAAAACTCTGCAGATTTCCAAACGGAAAGATACTGCAAATTCTAGCTGCTTCCCCTTCTCAACTGATCCATCCGGTACAATTTGCTCCGCAATCAATACATCTCCTAGCTTGTTGATCTCGGCCAAAATACTCAGGTTACTCTCTCAGAATCGTATTCATGCCTTCTATGTTAGCCATCAGTTGCTTCAGCTGATTTGCTGCATCATCCATAACCTTTAGGCGGGCTGGCACTTCTCCAAGTTGTATAGAAGCTTGACGAATAATCAAATCCTTCCATTCATCAATAGCCTTTACTTGATTGCTTGCATGTCCTCCATTTCCTGCATAAGATGATCACTCACTTGCTCTGAAATGGGCTGAATGGAAGGTTTAGCAACCTTGGCTATGATCTCACATAATTGAGATACTTGCTTCTGCAGCTCTTCTTTCTCCACCTTTTCACTGTCAAGCCTAAGGAATAAAGCATCCATCAATGTCTGCGTGTCCTGCTTCAATCCTTCAGTGGTGGCTTGACCGAGGGGTACTTTGGTCACTGTCACATCTTCCGCCGTGAGCTCCTCCTCTATCTTTCCTTCTGCCGGAATTGATATCTCAGCAAACTTCTCTCCCGAATCCTCGATGATCAACCTAGAAGTTGCTTTGGCAACTTTAGGCCTTCTGTCTCTTCCGCCCAGATTCTGGAGTAGCTGCAAGTCGTGCTCCTCTAAGTTCATCTCCATTCTCGCTTCTGGAACCAACTGCGAAGCCAACCATTCCGAGAAGTTACTTCTCGGAGAATGAGAAGTCGCTGAGTGTACTACCATCTTCCGCTCTGCATCCTCTCCATCAGAAAGTGCCACAGTGTTATGGCTGCCATCTTCTGAGTCATCCAAGGACAAAGCCCTTTCGAATTCCGCCATCTGCAGCTTCAACGTATCCTCTGGAACAGGCGCTGAACGAAGTGGCTGAGGGGAGAAGATGAATGTCGCTGGATTCAGTGGAGGCATGGAAGCATCCTGCTGCTGCGGTGCAATAGTTGGTGAAGCATTGGGTACTGGAGAAACCGGAGTTAAAGTCATGGTCGTAGAAGTGATCCTCTCCTTGGATTGAGATCTTCTATGCACTTTCAACTAATCGACTTTCCTACTACTTTCTCCTCCGTGCTTTCGCTTGAAGGAATCTCCTGCGCCGAAGTTGCCCGTGACTTGATTCATCAATGCTTCATCAAGGCAATATCCCTTCGTCAGCAACCAGTTTGAAGTATTCACCAACACAGCTCTCGACCTTTCTTCAATTGTGTTGCAGCCTCCTATGTTATTCTGCAGTATGGCTTTATCTCCTCCCATTTGATGGTAAGTGTCAAGTACCACATTCCCATCATCTTTAAGATCCGCAGGTATCCGCGCTAGTCCAAAGTCGAACACTTGCTTTGCTGATAGCCTGCTGAAATCTTTCTTTCTAACCTCGTACTCACTTTTGCACTTCATCCAAAAATCTTCTAATGAAGGCACATGTGCGTACTCTGGATTTGTCTTCCTGGCTACTCCAAATGGATCGAAGTTCAGCCGTGCAGGGAAGAACTCTTGCTCATACTCGGATAACATTTGCGCTTCCATCCCCGAGCTCTATGAATGCTAATGCAGCTGTAATATCCCACAGTGATTGGGAAGAAGCCCGTAGACTTGTGCCGCTTTGACTGAAGGTCGTGTAACTCCACAAGTTGCCTGCTCAGCTCCATGGCGATCAATCTATCATTCGGATACCTGGGCATCTTTATTGGTTCTCCAGAAAAGCCCGTAACCCTGAGGTATGTGAAATCTGCAAATTGAATGAATAGATTGCCAATCTTGGACACAGCTTCCCACGCTTCCTTGCTTACCCTGTTGGCCTTCAAGTCTTTGTCTAGCCTGCAGATGAAATCGTAGAAGAAGTCATCGTTGATCACTTTGAAGTCTTTCTCGCATGCAGGTGCAGTAAGCTGCGGGTAGCACTCGAAAATGGGGTCCTTGGAAAGAACACCACATCTATCCAGCTTGGAAAAGACGCCTTGTGAAGCTGCAGCATACACCAAGTATGAAGTCATCTTGAAGCTGAAAGTACGCTTCACGTTCCGGAGTTGCTCACCGATGTTGTTGCTAATAATTTCCGACCAATTGATTATAGAATCAACCTTGTTGATTTCAATGGTCCTGATGAAAGCATACATCCATGTACGGAAAGTGTAAGCATTCGCTTCGCCATTCATCCTGCATAGCAATTTGATGACATCATCTACCTCCTGCACCAAATTGGACCGTGGAAGAGTTCTCGGGAACTTTGAAGGAGATCTAGGCTTCTTCATGTATCGGCTATTCATTATGCTCATGCAATCAGCTCTATGCTTCTCCCATCTACTGTCGGCATCTTGAATGCTAATAGAAGTCACCACCTTTCGCACTGGAATCTTCAAACAATAATTGATGAACTCTGTGTCCAAACGAATTATTGTCTTTCCCGAAGCATCACGCACTGATCTGGATGAAGGATGATAAGATCTAGCACACTCCATCACGAACTCTGGCAATTGGGCTGTACATGGAAAAGCTGTAGCTCGGATAATTCCACTGCTTTTGACCGCACGCATGAGTGAAGTCTTTCCCGCTCTGGATCTATCAATCAAATCGGCAAGAGGTTCCGGCCTAGATCTGTGTCTCCTATGTCTGCAAGTTTGGAAGCAATGCATGACTCCATCGTGCTTTCTTTTTCATCTCCCTTCGCCATGGCTTTGTCTATCTTCGTCTGAATAATTCTTTTTCTTCTTACTTGGCCGGATTTCTTCAAAATTGGTGCAGATCTGGACAATTCTTCAGATTCGGAGGATATATGCAATGTATTGGACATTGATAAAAGCTCCTTTTCCTTTGTAAAGCACCTGTATTGAATTCCTGCAATTTATTCAGACAAAAATGGCCACCGGAGCATGAATAGTGAATTTAAATTGTAAAAATCTGCACTTTTCAAGCCTGCTGCCCCAAAAATTGGTGTTTAATTTGCACATAAAGAGAGCATGAATCCTTTCAATCAACACCTGAGCTCCTGTAACACCTGTGGAAACAATTATGCAAACAAAGATCAACCTCCTTCAAAGCATGCGCCAAATCTGGAAGCTTTTAGCCTTGTTGTCACCTTGTCTGAGCAAAATCCTTCCTCTAATGGGGGCGCACTTTTCCACTTGGCTGCAATTCTTTACCTGTGATTTGAATAATTCACCCATATGGCTGCCCATGCTTATATAACCTTCACAATTCTATAATTAATAATTGCCCTAACAATTAAAGGCAATTAATTAATTAAAAATCATGTTTTTCTCTTTTAAAAATAGCATGTTTAAGGACAGCCATCCAATAAATTAAATTAATCCAATTTAATCCTTCACACATCACTTCACTTAAGCTTCACAGTGTGCTTTGACCATAGCCACTGAAAATAGAAATTAATTTAATGTTTTAATGCCTTAAAAAACATTAAATAATTCCCAAATGGGGCGCACTTTTTGAGAGGAAGGGGGCAGCCACTAAATAAATTAAATTTAATGCTTTTTAATCCTTTCTTTTATTTCCTCTTTGACTTGTTGACTTCCTCCAAGCTTGGGCGCACTTTTTGAGAGGAAAGATTAATTAAAATAATCAATTTAAGTCTTCCATCATCTCACCAAAGGGGGCGCACTTTTTTGCACATGTAATTCTATTTTTAGGAATTTTTCCACAATGGGATTCTTTACCCTGCAAGGCAGGCACCAAAATCCCATGATCCACTTAAGTGATTTGACTTTGACAATGGGATTATTTACCCTGCAAGGCAGGCACTAAAATCCCATGATTTCACTTAAGTCACTTTCCTTTTATTTTATCATGGGAATTTTTACCCTGCAAGGCAGGCAATAAATTCCCGCCTGCCTACAGCCTCTAACTTTCCCACTGCAGCTTAAGTGAATTTTATATCACGGAAAAAGTACCCTGCTAGGCAGGTACAAAATTCCCACCTTGCCTGCTGCTTCTATTTTTCCCATTGCAGCTTGAATCCTTTGTTTTCCAAAAATGCGCCCAACCCCGCAGGGGCTTTTCCGTGCACGACTTCGCTTTTTCCCAGTGATCCAGACCTCCGATGGCGACTTCCTCCGGGCATAACGTGCGTATATGTTTTCCAGCTGCTCCAGGCCAAAAATCGGGCTTACCTGGCAAAGGAATTGTTCTAGAGAAATTTCACAGAAAACGAAACGGGACAACACAAAAACACGAAAAATTGTCAAAAGTCACAAATAAAGCCCAAAACTTATTCCAAGTTAAAACCCTTATGGTATATAGGAATAATGATATGTTCGATCATAACAGAGTTAAATCGGAGCGCAAATTGCCTCAAACGGGGCTCAAAATAATTAAATACAAATTTCCGCAAACAAATCCCGACGACAGAATATAACAATTTTGGGCATCTGGGTATTTGGCAAAAAAGGCTAATATGGCTCTTTGGGATTATCTTGACGCAATACAAGAACTTTCAGGCAATAAAAACACAAAATGACCCATTATTTTAAAAGTACGAAAAATTTTCGGATAGGGTAGTCGCAGATTTCAGGGTGAAATCTGGTGACACCAGTCGCTCCGTCTATGGACATCTTTTTCTCTGTCAGAATGACAAAGGGAAAAGATGAGATCCCAGCATCTCTGGTTTCGTATCTTGTCCTTTGGGCACGGGGTCAGGCAAACGAACACAACACAACACAACACCAAAACAAGACAAAACAAGGAAAAAAAAACAAAGATTTATTTATGTACATACAGGTTTTACCCTGCTTCTCATGTCCGGAACAACTTCAAGTGTTGCCCATTGAAAGGCAACGGCAATTCAACTCCATCCTGATGAGCAAGAATGAAGCTATCTCGCTCCGGCGATCCTTTTAATCACAAAAGGCCCTTTCCATAGTGAATCAAACTTTCCATGCATGCCTTTTGTTTCTCTTCTTTTGTCCCATAGAAGGACCCAGTCATTGACTTCAAACTTTCTTTCCCTGGCCTTTTTGTCGAAAATGATTTTCACCTTCCTTTGATGCTCTGTCAACCTATCTGCAACTTGAGTTTGTACTTCCCTCAATTCAGTCAGGTACATAATTCTTTTATCAATAGCATCCGTGAAAGTGGAATCCTCCAGGGCCTTAGAAAGTTGCAGGGCAGGCAGTTCCAAGGTAAGAGGCAGCTCCGTGTCTCTACCGTACAACAGCTGAAATGGGGACATGCCTATCGCCCTTTTTGGTGTGATCCTATCGGCCCATAATGCATCAAACAACTTTTTATGCCAAGTCCTTTGATTTTCCGTTACAAGCTTGCGCACGATAGTTACCAAGTTTTTATTACTAGATTCAGCTTGACCATTCCCTTGTGGATAGTAGTTTGAGGAATGAACCAGCTGGATCCCATAAGTGTAGCAGAATTCCACCAACTCCTCAGAAGAAAGATTCGGAGCGTTGTCTGCTACAATTTTGCTGGGCACGCCAAACCTGACAATAATATTTTCTTTTATAAAATTGCACACCTCGGCGGAAGTGGCATTCTTCACAGGAATAGCTTCTACCCACTTACTGAAATAATCAGTAGCTGTTAGAATATAATGGTGACCGGCACTAGAGGCCGGGTTAAGCATACCAATAAAATCCATTCCCCACTGTTGGAAAGGTTCTTCAATCACAATGGGTTTTAGAGGTAATGCAGGCAATTTCACACGCCCAACAAAATGTTGGCATGCTTGACACTTAGCTACCCATTCTGTAGTATCTTGAAAAAGGGTTGGCCAGTAATACCTTGCTCTGAGGATCTTGTGTGCAGTGACTCGGGCTAAGAAATGACCACCGCAAGCCATGTCATGAAACTGTTGAAGTAGCTGATCCTGTTGAGCTTTATCGACGCATCTGAGAAATACGCCATCAATTCCCCTCTTGTACAAACCATTATCCCAAAGAACAAAATCTTTGGATTTCAGTTTGATGGTTCGTTTCTCTTTTCTGGAAAGTTGATCTGGGCATTCTCCATACGTCAGAAAGTAAGCAATGTTACTGTACCACTCCTCTACCAGATCTATAAAAAGTACTATGCAGGAAAATCTTCATCTATCTCATCTTGATCTGCTTCAGGCACTGATGTTTTCATCTCCATCATTAATTCACACAGACCTCTTCCTCGAACCAGCTTTGTTGGTTTAATATCCAGGTCATATTCTTGAACCTTTGTCACCCACGTGCCTCTCAACAATCCTAACTCTTGCTGAGTAAGGATAGATTTAACTGCAGTATCTGGAACCAAAACCACAGTGTGCGAGGAAAGAATATAATACCTGAATGCTTTGCACGCCTTCACCACTGCATATGCGTGCTTTTCCATGGGAGTGTATTTCAACTCATAGGCTTTAAGAGGCGTACTCATGAAAGCAATAGGAGCTTCTGCGTCCTCTTGATTTTTCTGCATCAATATTGCTGACATGGTGTGTTCGGAGGAATAACAGTAAAGAATAAATTCTTTACTGAAGTCGGGTGAAACCAAGACTGGAGCTTTCGACAGGGCCTCTTTAATTTTCTCGAAAGCTTCCTTCCTTTGCTGCTCCATTTAAAATCTTGTGTCTTCTTCATCATATTCGAAATATGACGGGTTAGCTCAGCAAAGTCAGGAATGAATCTCCTGAGAAAATTAACTTTTCCAAAGAAAGAGTGAACTCCTTTTTTGGATGTGGGCAAAGGCAATGTCTGAATGGATTTGACACGCTCTGGATCTATCTTTGTTCCTTCTTTGGAAACAATGTGCCCTAGCAGCTTTCCTTCGGTCACAGCAAAGATGGATTTCTTGGGATTCAAAGAAATACCATGCTTGCGGCACTGTATGAAAACCTCTTCCAAGTTTGAAATGTGTGTGCTTCTATCTTTGGAAAAGACTGTCAGATCATCTAGATACACCACTATGCTTATATCTTTGAGGTGAGCAAAGGCTAGATCCATAGCTCTTTGAAATGTAGCACCAACATTAATCAGGCCGAATGGCATTTTCTGGTATGCGAAGGTTCCCCAAGGTGTGATGAACGCCATTTTGTATTGATCTTCCTCGGCCACCTTGACTTGATTGTAGCCTGAGAAGCCATCAAGCATGGAGAGCATCTCAGATCCAGTGACCACCTGCAGGGTGTGATCCATGATGGGTATGGGGTAGTTGTCTTTCAGTGAAGCTTGATTAAGGTTGCGGAAATCCACGCACAGCCTAATCTCACCGCTCTTCTTTCTTACAGGGACTATGTTGGCCAACCACTCCGAATGATGTATGGGATAGATGATCTTTGCGTCTAACAACTTCCGGATTTCTGCAAAGATGGTTCCCGAAATGGTAGGGTTGTGCCGCCGCAGCTTCTGCTTGAAAGGCTTCTGTTCTGGTTTAAGTGGGATGTAGTGTTGAACTTCCGCAGGCTGATATGTTTTTAGATCCTGGTAAGACCAGGCAAAAACATCCATGTATTTCTTAAGAAGCTCAGTAAAAGCTTCTCTTTCGGCCTCTGAGCAACACTTACCCAGATTTACTAATTTGGGATCATTGTCAGCTCCCAAATTTAGTAATTGTGTGTCGGAGGAAGAACCTTCCCCACTTTCTTCATTTTTCTTAAGCATTTGATCATGCTTATCAAACATTTCCTCAAGAGATACCAAACCTTTGGGAATTTTATTTCCTTTTAGTTGGATAATCTCCTGACTTCCCGAGACGTCCACATCCATTTCTCCGACAGTAGTCTGCCTAGGAGGTGAATTGCTTCCCTCATAGTAGATTTCTATCTTGATTCTGCAAATCATGCATGTCATGCAAAGAGGAATTCAACTACTTGAAATAGGTGGCGGACATGCAAAATAGAAGGTTCTATCTTCATTCAAATCATGCATGTCATGCAAAGAGGAATTCCAGGAGGGAGATTGTCAGTTGTGTCCTTTACAACTTCCACATGTGCCAGTTCACTAAAAGCTTCCTATTTGTAATTTACCCTCTACATGCTATAAGTAGAGGAAGAACCTACCGGTTTAAGGATTAGAATTTTTAAGCAACATTCTTGTGTTCCAGGACTTTGTCTTTGAAACTCCTGATAGCTATTTAAAGCTAAGGAATAGAAAGGAACAGATTTCTGAGAACTTTGTGTCGATGGTGCATTTTGTTTCTAACTTTTTGTCTTAGATCTACTTATAAACTTTGTGTTATTCTAGATTTAGATCTGAAAGCTACCTTTGCTTATAATTATGTGTGTTAATATCTATTGGTCCATGTTTACATGTGCATGTAATCAACTCTGTAATCTATTGATTGGGTTGCACATCTTCCCTATTTCTTCCCTTGTTTTTATTATTTCCTTCTTCTTTAGATATTTCCTTTCTTTAAACAGATTTGCTTACTTGCTGCAAAACTATACAACTATGGTTCATGAGCTGCATGGTTAAAGTAAAACCCTAAATAGATACTAGCATATTTTATTGACAAATCTTACACGAGAGCCTCACCGGTAAATGAGGGAGATTTATCTCATGACTGCCTAGGTTTTCAGCTATGCAGAAAATCTAGCCAACAACTTGTGTGTGTTTTCTTCACCAAAAATCCAAAAAAGGAAAGAAATGCAGTCTTCATGCCAGTCACAATTTTCAAAGCTGCCTTCCACGTCCAATTTCCACGCTGCCTTCAGTGACGAATTTTCACGCAATTTTAAAGGCAGAAGTCACAATGCAAGTTGCACTTTTGGAAAAGAGCTATCTTTCATGCAAGTCGCACTTTTTGGAAGGAAGACTTTAAGTTGCCAGTGGGAATTTTGGCAGTGGCAGGCAGGTGGGAATTTCTTGCCTTTAGCAGGTTACTTTTTCCCATCAAGTCAAATCACTTAAGCTGCCAATGGGAATTTTGGAGTTGGCGACAGCAGAATTTCTTACTGCATAGCGAGGTTACTTTTGCTTATCAAGTTGAATCACTTAAGTCATCAATGGAAATTTTTGAGGTGGCGGTGACAGAATTTTTACCCGCCTTGCAGGTGAAAATTCCCATTATGAAAGAAAATATACTTGAGTAAAAGCGGAATTTCTACTTTGCTGACAGGTGAAAATTCTCATTATGAAAGTAAAGTCAATTAAGTAAAAGCAATAATTTCTTGCACTGCGGCGTGGTGAAAATTATCATTATAAAAGTAAAGTCACTTAAGTGAAAAGAGGGAATTTCTTACCTGCCTTGCACGGTGAAAATTCTCATTATGAAAGAAAAATCACTTAAAGTACCAATGGGATTTTTGGAGCTGCCTAGCAGGTTGAATTTTCCCATCAAAGAAGTTTATTCACCCATGAAGTTACACTTTTTGGAAGGAAGGATTTAAGGCTGGGTGGGAATTTTGGTAGTGGTAGGCAGGCGGGAATTTCTTGCTTGCCTTGTAGGGTGAAAATTCCCATAAGGAAAGTCAAGGCAAGTGGATGAGCTAAAAAGAAGTCAAGGATGCATGCTAAAAATAAATAAAATAAATTTATAAAAAACAATCGAACCATGTAGACTTGGGTGCCCAAATTGGATGAAGAGGCATGGTTTTAATTAATTAAATTGCTAGAAATATGGAAGGGCAATTATTAAAAATAGCATGCGAGATGGCTATATAATCATGAGACGCCATAAGGGAGAAACAACTAATAAAAGATCCCAAACCCCTTTTGCCTGAATACTTTTTTTTTTATTTATATTTTAATATTTTTGTATAGATTGCTCAGGCTTGGAACTGAACTGATAATATCAAGCGAAATCATGGAACAACATTCTCATACTGCATAAACAAATTAAATAATGCAAACCCCCGCAAACCGGGTGAATATAGAAAAGGCGCCTAGGGTTTAAATAGGCAGATTTCTTCATAAATAATTCAGCAGTGAATTTAATAATGATTTATGTTGACAAATATTCACGGCAAAACAATCATAAATCTGCAAAAGGATTGATAACAAAAGATTGTCCAAAACCCAACCGTAAATGATTCAAACCAAATCGATTTGATATATAAATGATACTGGAAGCTACAATAATAATCTAGCATGAAGAATACCTCAGATACTGCATAAAACAACTGTAGAATAAGTTGCCCCACTCTAGAAGATGTCTGAATGCCCACTGCTGCAATTTTTTTTTCTCTTTCGAACTCCTAAAATGATAAACAATCATGAATACAATGAAGTTCCTGAATAGGAACTCCTCTCATTGCTCCTGGGGTTTTCGTCCACAAGAGGAATAATCTAGAGGGTTTTCGTCCTTGGATTTTGTTTGCAAAGCTTTAGAGCTAACTGTTGGGAAGAAAAATAATAATAATCTGCATAGTGCCGGCACAAGTCGCACTTTTCCCTTATAGCCAAAAAACCCTTCCAAAATGCAAGTCGCACTTTTTCCAAAAGAGCATAATTAATTTTTAATTAATTTATTCCCTCTCAAAGCAAGTCGCATTTTTGGCTTATTTAATTTCTCCCCAAAGCAAGTCGCACTTTTTGCCTAGGAAAGCACATTAAATAATTTATTCATTTATTTCCATGTACTTTCCTAAGTCAAAGTCGCTTATTAAGTCTATTAATTCATTATATGTGTTTTAGTGATACTTTATTTTATTTTAAGCACAATATAATAAAATTAATAAACCGAAGTCACCCTTGAAATCACCCTTTGGCCATCGGGTAGACAAAAAGGGCCAAAGGTCTTCGATCGAACTATTCGAGAAAGAGGGACATTACAATTAATTCTTTTTTATCAAGTTTGCAGCCCTGGACATGTTTTGGCGCCAGGGAAGGAGGATTTTGCATTAAGGAATATTTTTATTGCTTTGGGAAACTTCAAGTTTTGGCGCTGGGGTTGGAATAGCCTTTGATTGTTTGTTGTTCTAAGTATCTCGCATGTTGGTATAAGTGCCCAAATGAATTAAATAATATTTTTGCTTGCTTTGCATGCAAAGAAAATCTCAAATTTTAGGGCAGCAAGATTTAAATGCATATTTTGGTGATTAAAATCAAGTATTCATGCCGTGGATTCCATCTTTGTCTGAATTAATTGTAGGCATTCATTACAGGTGATCATATTAGTGAAAGGAAGTTCAAATCAATGTCAGATACATTGAATATATCTTTCGAATCAGAAAAAATTGCTAGGATCTGCACAAATTGATCGATTACAAAGGATTCTGGTAGAATTAAAAGAAAAAGAGCTCAGACAAAGATTATTCCAGGCATAATGAAGCATGATGAAAGAGAAGGATCAATAGAATCATGCATAGCTTCCAAATTTGCTGAAGTCAATGATACAAACATAGGCCCTGAACCTATCACCAATTTAATTGATAGATTTAGATCTCATAATTGCAAAGGTGTCCGGAAAAAAATTCATCCTCTTGTTTCTAACGTAGCCCGTGGAAGTCAGTGCATGGAAAATTCCTTCCAAGATCTTGTGCATGTGCTCCCAATCTTCCAATTGAAGCCTTCATTGAATTTACTTGTATTTGCATTCACCCAGAGTGCTTTCTAGAATTTAAAATTGCTCATATGCAATTAAAAATAAAAGATGATGAGTTTTATCTAAATTGTTTACGACAAATATTACACTAGTGCAGGTATTGGAGAAAAACTAGAAAAGCTTCAAGGATGAAAGGGAAGACAATTCGAGAGTAGCACCGCGAAAAATCATAATCAGCTGCTTTCGAGATCCAGGTTTGGTGAAAATCAAACGCAAAAGAGTCAATTGCATGCGAGAATATGGAAAAAAACAAGACTCGAATGTAGCAGACTTTCTTCTAATTTCTTCTCTTTCTTTTTCTTTCTTTTATTTTCTTCGACAAAGTAATTGAGTAATCAATTAAATTGAACAATATTAAGTGATTGGTTTAAAATATGTTACTTGAAGAAGTCAATTAATTGGAAATAGGTGGCAGACATGCAAAATAGAAGGTTCTATTTTTAGTTATAAATCATGCATGTCATGCAAAGAGGAATTCTAGGAGGAAGATTGCCAGTTGTTTCCCTTTTTTTTTCATAACTTCAACATGTGGCAATTCATTAAAAAATATTCCTATTTGTAATTGTCCTCTATACACTATAAATAGAGGAAGAATCTATGGGTTAAAGGATCAGAATTTGTAATCAACATTCTTGTGTTCTAGAATTTGAGCTGAAACCCTTGATATTTTTCTGAAAGCTAAGGAATTGAAAGGAGGCAAATTTCCGGAGAACTTTGTGTCAACGGTGCATTTGTTTCTTGTTTTTGTATAGATCTTTGCATAAACTTTGTGTTATCTTAGATCTGGATCTGAAACTTTCCTTTGCTTTAAATTCTGTATTTCAAGATCTATTTGTTTTGTCTATGTGCATGTGACCAACTCTGCAAACTATTGGTTAGATTGCACATCTTCTTTCCTTTCTTCTCGTATTTAATTATTTCCCCTCTTCTGCACATATTTCTTACAGCTGCTTACTTGCTGCAAAATTGCCTAGCTATGGTACATGAGCTACGCGGTTAAAGTAAAACCAACAGATAGATATTAGAAAATATAATTGACAAAATCTTACATGGGAGCCTCACTGGTAAATGAGGGAGATTTATCTCATGACTGCCTAGGTTTTCAGCTGTGTAGAAAATCTAGCCAACATTACTAGACTCCATTGGAGAAGGCGTCCATTGGCCATTTCTATTGTCTTTCTTTTTTATTTTAAAAGTGGGCAGTGTCGAACTTGTGGGCTGCATAAAAATCATTTTACAAATGCTCTCCCATTCAGGTGTAAGAATAAAAGGAAGAGAAATCTTATGTTTGATGCTTTCTGCAATATTAATCCTGGTTTTCTGCCACACATAAGACATTTCTTTGCTTTCCTGTTGAAAAATTCTGGTATTTCTTTCTTTCTAGATATTCCAAAGTAGAAGAGAAATGCCTGTCCATAAAACCAGACTTAAGTTTTGGCCTTTAGGGATACGTCCTTGCCAATCTTTAATTAGTTGCTCAAAAGACTGTATACCATACCATTGAATGTTTAACAAGCTAGCAAGAATCTACCACAACGGTACCCATGAACATTGGAAAAAAAGATGGTTAATAGTTTCATCTGCCTTCCAACATAAATTGCATCTAAATGGGCCATAGAGTCCTCTTTTCATAAGTCGATCTCCCGTTAAGACTCTTCCATGAACTCAAAAAAACTGACCTTAGGCCACAAAGCAGGCTGCCATATTTGATGAAAGATATCTTTAAAAGGATGAGAGATGCCCTTAGTCAGCGAAACATATCCTGAATGAACTGTATACTCTCCTGCAGAAGAATTCCCCCATCCTAAAGTATCTGGCCATGGAGAAGAGGAAAAAGGGCGATCTTTCATAACATTGTTAATTAACATTTGCTCCTTCTGCCCAATATGAATAGGCCATTCAGTAGTAGGGATCCAACATTTTCCAATTTCCCAAGGATGGCAAGCATTTCTAGTATAATGTATTACCTTTGTCCATCCCATGGTATGCATGGCTGCCATTGTTCTCTTTGACTCTCATACTTCGATTTCTTAATGTTTTAAATTAATGCAACATCTTCATTTATTTGTTAAAGTATAAACCTTATAGGAATATTACAAGGCCCTTTTTTTTTTTAAATCCTATTTTATTTGTAAAAAGTTTGGAAGAAACCCTAAAATTTAATAAAAAGGACGAGACTCTATCATATAAAACAATTCTGCACCTATAGTGCTGCAATTCCTTTCCACCATTATTGTCTGCAAGAATGCAATCTTGTTCATCTATTCTTTCATCTGCCCTTCACTCACACCATGCTGCCCATAAAAATACTGGTCTCTTTCATGTTGAGCCCATAAGATAGTTCTCTAGTCCGCTTGCAATCCCACCAAAATCGTTTTGATCTTACCATGGCAATTTCAAAACCGGCATTGAGTTGTTTGTTTCCCTGTCCAACCATTTCAGCAGCTTTATTTGTTTCCTACGCTCTCTTCAAGCTCAATTGAGCTGCCCATAGCGAAGCATACAACTCAGATCTACTCTTCTATGTTTTAATTTTTCTTGCCCGCCTTCTTTAAACTCTTATCGCACAAACAAAAAAGAGAACTATTCACTAAGGAATCACAAAGAAAACAATGGCTGCTCACTAGAACTTCATACAATTTTATCATGCCAGACAATCTAGACTGCATCAGAAAGCGTTCCCCCTTCGTATTAGGCTGGAAATGTTTACAGTACAAATACGTCTGAAATCTGGCGCTGTGGGTATGTTTTTGATACGTACCCTTGCCACAGTCAGGGTATGCTTTGGGTAGAAAAAATCGTACCGAGGGCTTGTGGAGTGCGTACCATAGCGTGCCCCAGATCAAAAAAACGTTTTTTTGGAAAATTTCAAGTAAAAATTCAAAATTCGGCAATTTCAAAGAAAATTTCTAAAATAACACAAAGTTTATTAAAAGATCTAAGATATAAAAGCTAGAAACAAAATACACCGTGACACAAAGTTCTCCGGAAATCTACTCCTGTATATTCCTTTGCTTCAAGTGGCTCTCAAGGGTTTCAACACAAAGTCTGGAACACAAGAATGCTGCTTACAAATTTTGATCATTAACCCGAGGTTCTTCTTCTACTTATAGAATGTAGGAGGGAAAGTACAAATGGGAAACTCAACTGAACTGAAACATAAACAAGTAAAGATGACATTTGGCAATCATCCTCCACTAACTTCTCCTTAAGTGACACATGTATCACTTAACTAATAGAATTGTTCCACATAACTTTAAGTAATGGTTTCAAAACCAATAACTTTAAAGTTTTACAATTTCATCCGGGAACGTGGAAAATAGAAGAAGAAAGAATAGAAGAAGAAGTCAAGCCAGCTGTAACATTTATGTCTTCTTTTTGTTCTGATATTGGATATACTTGTCGAACATGTAATTCAACATCTTCCCATCTGTTTTAGCCACCGCTTCCTTTTCTGTCCTGAACTGCAACAATCCTTCATTCAACACCTTGATACACGCTTCCACATCCTCCAAGCTCGGCCCGAACCTCGCAATATCCGCCTGCAGTGCCACCAGTCTGCTAATGGAATTCATCGTGAAAGGCTTAGTAGCTCCATCAATTCTCCCTTGTACCATCAGAAGAGACCCTTCCAGGGAATTAGGCACTCTGCTAGGAATGATCCGTACGTATGAAGTAACATTTCCGACCACTTCCTCCTCAGTGAAAGCAATGATATCTGTCTGGTAAGACGATGTCTTACTCTCAAGTGCCTGCATCCTCTTCAGCAAAACTCTGCAGATCTCCAAACGGAAAGATACTGCAAACTCCAGTTGCTTCCCCTTCTCAACTGATCCATCCAGTACAATCTGTTCTGCAACCAACACTCTCGGCAGCTTGTTGATTTCGGCCAAAGTACTCAGGTTACTCTCAGCAACTGTGTTCATATCTACTATGCTCATCACCAGTTGCTTCAGCTGATTTGCTTTGCATCATTCATAACCTTCAGGCGGGCTGGCACCTCTCCAAGTTGTACAGAAGCTTGACGAATAATCAGATTCTTCCATTCGTCAATAGCTTTCACCTGATTGCTTGCATCCTCCATCTCCTACATAAGATGATCACTCACCTGCTTCTGAAATGGGCTGAGTGGAAGATTTAGCAACCTTGGCTATGATCTCGCACAATGAGATACACCTTCGAATCTCTCTGTCAAGCCTAAGGAATAGAGCATCTATCAATGTCTGTGTATCCTGCTTCAATCCTTCTGTGGTGGCTTGACCAATAGGTACTCTAGTTATTGTATGTCTTCTGCCGTGAGCTCATCCTCTTTCTTTCCTTCCGCCGGAACTGACATCTCAACAAACTTCTGCCCCGACTCCTCGATGATCAACCTTGAAGTTACCTTAGCAACTTTAGGTTTTCTATCTTTTCCGCCTAGACTCTGGAGTAGCTGCAAGTCGTGTTCCTCCAAGTTCATTTCCACTCTAGCTTCTGGAACCAACTGCGAAGCCAACCATTCTGAGAAGTTACTTCTCGGAGAATGAGAAGTTGTTGAGTGCACTACTATCTCCCGCTCTGTTTCCTCTCCATCAGAAACTGCTACAGTGTTATGGCTGCCATCTTCTGAATCATCCAAGGACAAAGCTCTTTCGAACTCTGCCATCTGCAGCTTCAACGTCTCTTCTGGAACAGGTGCTGAATGGAGTGGCTGAGGAGAGAAGATGAATGTTGCCGGATTCAGTGGAGGCATGGAAGTGTCTGCTTGAGGTGCAACAGTCGGTGAAGTACTGGATGTTGGAGAAGCCGAACTAAAGTCATAGCCATGGAAGTGATCTTCTCCTTTGATTGAGATCTTCTGTGCACTTTCATCTTCTCGGGCCTTCTGCTGCTTTCTCCTCCGTGCTTCCTCTTGAGAGAATCTCCTGTGCCGAAGTTGCCGTGATTTGATTCATCAATGCTTCATCAAGGCAGTATCCCTTCGTCAGCAACCAGTTTGAAGTATTCACCAGAACAGTGCCAGACCTTTCCTCAATCGTATGGCAGCCCCCTACGTTATCCTGAAGTACGGCTCTATCTCCTCCCATTTGATGGTAAGTGTCAAGTAACACATTCCCATCATCTTTAAGATCCGCAGGTATCCGTGCTAGTCCAAAGTCGAACACTTGCCGTGTTGATAGCCTGCTGAAATCCTTCTTTCTAACCTCGTACTCACTTTTGCACTTCATCCAGAAATCCTCTAATGAAGGCACATGTGCGTACTCCTGGGAGATCGTCTTCCTGGCTACTCCAAATGGATCAAGTTCAGCCGTGCTGGGAAGAACTCTTGCTCATACTCGGATAACATTTCCGCTTCCAATCCTCGGGCCTTATGAATGCTCTGGCAGCTATAATGTCCCACAGTGATCGGAAGAAGCCCGTAGACTTGCCGTTTTTCGACTGAAGGTCGTGTATCTCCACAAGTTGTCTGCTCAGCTCCATGGTGACCAATCTATCATTCGGATATCTGGGCAGCTTAACCGGTTCTCTAGAAAAGCCGGTAACCCTGAGGTATGTGAAATCTACAAACTGAATGAATAGACTACCAATTTGGATAAGGCTTCCCATGCTTCCTTGCTCACCCTATTGGCCTTTAGGTCCTTGTCCAGCTTGTAAATGAATTCGTAGAAGAATCCATCGTTGACCACTTTGAAATCTTTCTTGCACGCAGGTACAGTAAGTTGTGGGTAGCACTCGAAAATGGGGTCCTTAGAAAGAACGCCACATCTATCCAGCTTGGAGAAGATGCCTTGTGAAGCTGCTGCATATACCAAATAAGAAGTCATTTTGAAGCTGAAAGTACGCTTCACGTTCGGAGTTGCTCACCAATGTTGTTGCTAATGATTTCCGACCAATTGATTATGGAATCAACCTTGTTGACTTCAATGGTCCTGATGAAAGCATACATCCATGTACGGAAAGTGTGAGCGTTCGCCTCGCCATTTATCCTGCATAACAATTTGGCAATATCATCTACCTCCTGTACCAAATTGGACCGCGGAAGAGTTCTTGGGAACTTAGAAGGAGATCTGGGCTTCTTCATGTATCTGATTGTTCATTATGTTCACGCAGTCAACTCTATGCTTCTCCCACTGCTTTGCCGGCATCCTGAATGCTAATGGAAGTCACCACCTTTCGAGCTGGAATCTTCAAACAATAATTGATGAACTCTGCGTCCAACCGAATTATTGTTTTCCCCGTAGCATCTCGCACTGATCTGGATGAAGGATGGTAAGACCTAGCACACTCCATAACGAACTCTGGCAACTAGTTGTGTATGGAAAGGCTGCAGCTCGAATAATTCCACTGCTTTTAACTGCACGCATGAGTGAAGTCTTTCCTGCTCTGGATCTATCAATCAATTCGGAAAGAGGTTCCGGACCTAGATCTGTGTCTCCTATGTCTGCAAATTTGGAAGTGATGCATGACTCCGTTGTGCTTTCTTTTTCATCCCTCTTTGCCATGGCTTTGTCTATCTTTGTCTGAACAATTCTTTTTCTTCTTACTTGGCGGAATTCTTCAAAACTGGTGCAGATCTGGATAATTCTTCAGATTCGGAGGATATATTCAATGTATTGGACATTGATTAAAGCTCCTTTTCTTTTGTAAAGCACCTGTAACAAATTCCTGCAATTAATTCAGACAAAGATGGCAACTGGACCATGAACAGTGAATTTTAATCATAAAAATCTGCATAATTCAAGCCTGCTGCCCCAAAAATTGATGTTTTATTTGCATGCAAAGCAAGCATGAATTTTACCAACTTCACCTGAGCACCTGTATCACTTATGCAAACAATTATCCAGACACAAATCAACCTCCTTCAACTTATGCGCCAAAATTGGAAGTTTTTAGCATTAATTTCACCTTCTTCTAAGCAAAAATCCTCTCCAAATGGGGCGCACTTTTCCTCTGGGCTGCACTTCTCTACCTGTGAATTAATTAATTCATCCTTATGGCAGCCCCTGCTTATATAATCCTTATGATTCTATAATTAATTATAATTAATTAATGCCTTTGCTATTTTTGTGCATGCTTATGGCTGCCATTAATTAATTAATTAATAAGCTTCACTCAAGTCTCACAGTATGCTTTGACCTTAGCCACTGAAAATAGGAATTAATTTAATCATTTAATACTTTAAAAAGTATTATTTCTCTCCCAAAAGGGGCGCACTTTTTGACATAAAGGGCTGCATTAAATAAATATTATTTATTTAATTTTAGAACAGTCTATTTTCAACCACCTTTTGTCCTTTACCTTTGTTGACTTTTCCACAAGCCTGGGCGCCAAAATTGGGTGAATAATTAATTAAATTAATTAATTTAAGGCTGTCTTTCCTTCCCCAAAGGGGTCGCACTTTTTGGCATAAAGAATTCTATTTTTAAGAAACACATGACAATGGGATTATTTACCCTGCAAGGCAGCCCTGAAAATCCCATGATTCACTTAAGTCATTTGACTTTCATAATGGGATTATTTACCCTGCAAGGCAGGCAATAAAATCCCATGATTCACTTAAGTGATTTTTCTTTTATTCCACAATGAAAATTTTTACCTGCGCGGGTAAAAGAAATTTCCGCTTTGCTTTGCTTGCCTCTAATTTTCCCATTGTCACTTAAGTGGCATTGCTTCCATGGGAAAAAGTACCCTGCTAGGCAGGTACAAAATTCCCACCCTGCTTTGCTTCTAATTTTCCCATGATCCACTTCAAATCCTCTTTTTCCAAAAATGCGGCCAGCCCAAAAGAGGCTTTTTGGTGCACGACTTCGTCTTTTCCCAGAACCAGACCTCCGATGGTGAATTCCTTCTGGCACAACGTGCGTATGTGATCTCCAAATACTCCAGGCCAAGAATCAAGCCAAACCGGCAAAGGAATTGATCCAGAGAAATTTCACAGAAAACGAAACAGGAAAACACAAAAAAACACAAAACGTTGCCAAAAGTCACAAATAAAGTCCAGAACTCATTCCTGGTTAAAACCCTACTGGTATATGGGAATAACGATATGTACGATCACAACAGAGTTAAACCGGAGCACAAATTGCCTCAAACGGGGCTCAAAATAATTAAATACAAATTTCTCGCAGGCAAATCCCGACGACAAAATATAACAATTTTGGGCATCTGGGTATTTGGCGAAAATGGCTAATATGGCTCTTTGGGAATATCTTGACACAATACAAGAACTTTCTGGCAATAAAAACACAAAACGACCCATTATTTTAAAAGTATGAAATTTTTTCGGATAGGGTAGTCTCAGATTTCAGGATGAAATCTGGGGACACCATCTCCACAAAGCCCAAAGATCTCAATGAAGCATGTGTACGGGCATACTACATAGATGATGGAAAAAAGCAAGGAGATGCGAGCCAAGGGAAAAGCGTCGACAAATCAATGAGAAAAAGAGTATGGGCAAGCAATTAACAGGGTAAGTAGAAAGGGAAAGGTAAATGCAAAGGGCTTCCACTACTTTAAATACTTGTAGAGATCCCAAGAATTTTTGCAAGAACTATGATGTCAATGGTCATCTTGACGCTACATGTTGGAATTTGTATCCGGAGTTACATCCGAAGAATGAACGAGAGGACTCAAAGAAGTCCATGACAGTGTAAAAACATAAGGGGAGGTGAAAATCGAAGATAACTTTGATGTAGACGAAAGGCTTGGATGCACGGCCACCTTGCATGGACAGCCAGAAGAGGAGATGAGTAGACTATTACTAGAGATCAAAATCCGAGATCAAGAGAACTAAGGTAAATGCTTTGGTTGATACCGGTTCTCGGTCCCTAACTGATTTGAAGCGAGTTGTAAAGAAGTTTGGTATTGAGACTTACGAGCTTCCACACCCTTATCCTATGTTTGGGTGAATAAGGGTGTTGAAATTCTAACAAGAAGATGTAAGGTCAAGTTTGGGATAAATTCCCATATATTGATGTTTTGAAACTAACATTATTCCACTTGATGCTTTTGATGTTGTATTTGGGAGTCATTGTATATTAGGATGCTATATTTATGAGGAGGAAAACCGGTCAGGATGGGTCAAGGATGGGATCAACTCACATCCGACCACACCGGCGTAAGACACGGGTTCTTATGGTGAGTGTTAACCAAGTGAAACGACTTATTCAAACAAATCATAATTAGTTTTGTTTACTTTTGTTAAAGGATAAACAAGATGGGGTAGAAGTTTCAAGATTTCTAACTAGGAAAACATGATTTGGATAGTATTATTCGGTATTTTCTGGGAAGTATTTCGGGCTCCCAGTGGGTTACCACCAAAATGAGAAGTAGAGCATAAGATTCGCTATTGCCAAGTCCCCTCTATCGAACATCGGGTTGTATAGGCAATCCTTGCTTGAGAAATCTTGAAGTAAAGAAACAACTCCGAGGAACTACTTTTTTAGAAGGGTGATACGTTCAAGCACCTCACCATGTGGTTCACCTATTGTGATGGTGCCAAAGAAGGATGGTTCTTGGAGAATGTGCATTACTACTCTTTTTGAACAAGATCACCATAAAGAACAGATATCCACTTCCTGCATAGATGATCTCTTGGACCAACTTCAGCATGCCAAATTCTTCACGAAGTTGGATCTCAAAAATCGGAGTTATCACCAAGTCGAGAATGAAAGAGGAAGATATATGGAAATCGCCTTGAAGACAAAACAAGGTTGTATGAATGGTTAGTACTTCCTTTTGGGTTATACATGATTCACTCGCTACATTTATGAGATTGATGAATGATGTATTGCGGGGGATTTCATAGATTCATGTGTCATTGTATATCTAGACGATATCTTGATTTTTAGTGCCACATGGGAAAAACATCTACCTCATTTACTGATAAGTCTTGCAGTTCTCGGGAGAAGCAACGCTTTGTAATATGAAGAAATGTTTTAGAAGCAGATCACTTGTCTATCTTGGGCACGTGGTTGGAGGAGGAGAGCTACGAGTGGATCCAAAAAGGTGGAAGCCATCACTAATTGGCCAAAACCAACAAAAGCCACGAGAGACTAGAACTTTTGTGGGAGCGATCCACAAAACATGCGGAAGTTCATTTCGGGCTTCTGCGATTGCAACACCTCTACACACAGTGGCCACAAAGAGTAAGGGTTTTGGCTGGGGTAAGGAACAAGAAAAATCGTTTGAGTTATTGAAATACAAGATTAGTCATGCTCCAAATGACTTGCTCTTTCTAATTTGCAGGCAAGACCTTTGAAGTAGAGACGGAGATGTCGGTGAATACGCTATGGGTGCGATGTTTGCTTGAGGAGATAAACAGTATGCTATCATTACGAAACTTTCACTTCAGCAGTTAAAGGATATTCAGTATATGATAAGGAAATGTATGCACTAGTTCAAGCCATTAAAAAATGGAAGCATTGTTTGTTGGGTAAAGAAACTATTGTGCACTATACGACCCTGAAACCTCTCTAGTATTTGCAAGCACACTCTAAATTGGAAGCTACGTATGATTCCATTTGAGCTTTCTCTTTCATCCCGCTTTGCCATGGCTGGAGCAATCTTTATGCGAACAATTTTAAAATCTTTATTAAGGCTGGAATTCTTTACAACCGTGCAGATTTGGATAATTCTTGATTCGGAGGATATGTTGATGTATTGGACATTGATTTAAGCTCCCTTTCTCTTATAAAAGCACACCGAATAAATTCCTGCAATTAATTTAGACAAAGATGGCAACTTTGGAACATGAAGAGTGGATTTTAACCATAAAAATCTGCATTATTCAAACTGCTGCCCCAAATTTGATGTTTTATTTACATGCAAAGCAAGCATGAATTTTACCAACTTCACCTAAGCACCTATATCACTTATCTGCAAACGATTATCCAGATATTCTCAAATCAACCTCCTTCAACACAATAGCCAATTTTGGAAGCTTTTAGCATTAATTACACCTTTTGAGCAAAAATCCTCTCCATATGGGCACACTTTTTGTTTGGGCTGCACCTCTTTGCTTGTGAATTAATTAATTCATCCTTATGGTAGCCCATGCAAGCTTATATAATCCTCATGATTCTATAACTAATTAATGTCGTTCCTATTCACGACAATTAATTAATTAATTAATAAGGTTTACTCTTTAGATGGGACGCCTATTTTGTGCATGCTCATGGTTGCCATTAAATAAATTAAATTTATTTAATTTTAGACTTCTTTTCACCAATTAACTCAAGCCTCAGTATGCTTTGACCTTAGCCATAATTCGAGAAAATAAGAATTAATTAAATCATTTAATACTTAAAAAAGTATTATTTCTCTCCCAAATGGGGCGCACTTTTTTGTCATGAAGGGGCTGCATTAAATAAATAATATTTATTTAATTTTAGAATTTCTAATTCCAATTTCCTTTATCCACTTTTCCCTTGTTGACTTTTCCTCATGCTTGGGCACCAAAATTGGGTGAATAAATATTAATAAATATTATTAAATGCATTATTATTCACCCAAGGTGGGTCGCACTTTTTGGCAAGGGTGAATTCTATTTTTAAAAGCCAATTAACAATGGGATTATTCACCCTGCACCGCAGCTCCAAAAATCCCATGATCCACTTAAGTGTTTGACTTTCATAATGGGATTATTTACCTTGCAAGGCAGGTAATAAAATCCCATTAATACCTTAAGTGATTTTTCTTTTATTTCACAATGGGAATTTTTACCTTGCAGGTATGTGTTATCCAAATTTCACCCCGAGTTAATTTGATAACATGCATCGAGTTTTAGTTCAAGCAAGTAGATTAATTCGGGAGAAAATCGTAAAATTGGCTAAGTCTGCTCTAGACCGCCTTTGGGACAGGTTGGAACAATTATACGCGGAAGGCGTGGATCGGCCGAAAAAGCCTCCGGGTGGGCCAAACGAGAAAAGGACATCTCAGGGACAAATGGGCGCGAAATGCCCGAATCGGCCGAAAGAAAGAAATTTGTCCAAGTCTTTTACCGGAGCAAGCGGGACAAGAGTGCGTGAGAGGGCCTTGAATCGGCCGTTCGCCCGAAAAGGAGAATCAGCGAAGCACCGGGACATTTGGGACGAAGGGCGCGTGGAGTGCGAGAAGCCAACTCGGCCGAAGGGAGAAGAAAACCGACCAACTGCTTTTAGGACAAGTGGACAAAGGAGCGAACCAGCCGGTTCGATCAAAATAGGAAACTTTGCACCACAAGGACAAGTGGGACAAAGGGACGCGGGACACGAGATAGCCGAAGGAGCCGAAAGCCAATCAGATCACGCCACGTGTCACTGGCAGAAAAGGGACGAGGAAGCCCATTTCGGGCGGATCGGAGGATTCTGTCCCGTGAAGCACTGGGACATCCGGGACAAAAGGACGCGGTGGACGCGAAAATCCGGCAGGCCCGTGGACAAATCACAGCATGACACGTGTCGCCAAGGAAAAAGGTCCAAAAAGTCAAAGGGGCGAGTTTTCGAGCACTGATCCGAACCAATGAAATAGTGCCACGTGTCCAAGTTTAAGGGGCCCACAAGAAAAGCCCGCGAAAAGGTGGAGAGAGAAAATTGCTCAGCGAACCAGAGCCTGCCACGTGTCGTCCAGATGGCAGAGCACGGGAAAAGATTTTAAAACCTTTTCTTGCTTTGTTTTGTGCCCTAAATCTTGAGACCTTCGTATCTTTCGATCCAGAGCTCGGATTTGCGTTCTTTATATCAACGGAAAGTTTGTTGAAATTCTCTACATGATTAAGGATCAATCTCGTATTTTGGTGCAGTTTGGAGGAGAAAATTAAGAAAACGTCTCTAACGTGTGGTGATAGACGGAGGTAATGCTTCAACAACCAACTTTAATGCGGCGAGACATGACTCACGCTCTTGTTAGACAACCCGCCGTTTTGCGAGAATCCGCCGCTTTGCCATAATGAGATGATTTTAAAGCTACGAAGTGGTTGGGGCGGTCTGGATTTCCTCTCTCTCCCCTCTCATTTCTTCATATATATTGTAAAGAGGAGCCTTTTTAATGGGGGACATTTTTGTTTTGCATCCTCCTTTTTTTTTCCCTCGCTTGCAAGAGAAATTGTGGAGCTTTCAAACCTCCCATATGGGTTGTAATGCCGATTTTTTGCCTCTTGGCCACCTAATGATATCTTGTATCGACTCTTGAGCAATAATATATGTGTTGTGATTGACTCTCAACCCTCTCATGTATTCATTGCTTGTCATTTTGATCTCTTATTGCAGTTTGGTTACCTATGCATGGTGTTTGTATTGCATCTATGTGGTCTGTGTTAAATTTGCAAAACGAGTGTCTAACATTCCTTGGTGCATCACCTTTGTAGTTTAGGTTTTATTCTATGCATTTTCTTACCCTGTCTCCTTGGCAAGTTAGATTAGGTTTTAGCAAACCCTCTGCATTTTTGTGTGCATCTGAACAGAGGAATAGGAACCAGCCTTCTCTGGAGAATCTTTTCTCATCTTTACAAGTCCCACGCTTGGAGAAAGGATTCCATGTTGTGCAATCACACTGGATGCCTGAACATCAACCTAGAAGCCTGATCTGCATCCAGGGGTGCTGTGAGTCTGCAACAACAGTTTTGGCACGCCCGGTGGGACACTAGAGGTCTCATTTTTATTGCAGCAAAGTTGATATGCATCTGCTGCAGTTTTCTTGCTTATAAGAGCTATTATTTGCATATCTGGCGACTCCAGGGGAGAATCAACTGGTTTCAGCAGTGTAGGCCTGAAAACTCATGAGAAGAATCAACACAAGGTCAAGAGTTGGAGAAGAAGAAGTACTATTTGAATACTGCGAGTTATCTCTCAAGAAGAAGGCAAAGAGGAAGAAGGATTCAAAGGTCTCCATCTCCACCAAACAGAACTCTCTCAACTCCTCCACCTGACAAGCCTTTCATTCAGTATACAAGGGCTTTAAGACCAATTAGAATGGCTCAGAACAATCCCTACGTCAACTTCACAGGCAGCAGCCCACTTGCTCTCAATGCACAACATCCAGTTCCTATTGCAGCCTTGAAGAACATTCCCTACTTCACCGGAGAAAATCAGACTACTCCGAGGTGATCATGTTAAAGATATTGCTAACCTTTGTGCGATCCATGAAATCAATGAAATGCAAGTGGGCATCAAATTCTTGGCATCTTCCTTGAGGGTAAAGCATTACTGATGGTTTAGGATCCTTGGAGTGGTTCTATCCAAAGCTGGAATCAATTTGTGTATTGCACTTCACGAGAAATTTGGAGAGAAGGAGACAACTTGTCTCTTTTGGAGCAGTGACAACTATCGAGAGAGCCCCCAACGAGAGCAGGCGACTTGACTTCAGATTTCAAAGGTCTTGGGATAGGATTCCGGTGGCGGTCGAGGCCAACGGCGGGAGGTGCTTTTCTATATTAGCTTAAAGCTTTGAATTCTGATATTTCTATGTTAATTCAGTCCATGGGAGGCACAACAATCCCTATGGCTTATAGCATTGCCATTAGAGCAGCTGTCTTATTCGGTGGTAAAGCGGCTCCTAGGCCTCCTATGCCCTTGTATCCAAACTTAGAAAATCCAAGCACTAGTCGACACCCACTTTGGCGCTGTTCCCACTCCTAGAAATCGAGTTCAAATGAAGCTTCCACTTCATCTCCAAGTGCTTCAAATGAACTCCAAGAGGTCATGAAACATTCTGAAATTTGGGAAATGAGCTGGTTACTATTAAAGGCAACAAGCCCAAGGTTTCGACCTTCCTATCAACCCCAAGCTCAGCCTAATAGGCAGCCATACCAACCACAAAGGCCACTTAATCCAGCTGCAAATATGAATCAAAATCAAAGTCAAGTAAGGCCTCCCGATAGACCATTCCAGCCCTATAATCCAAATGCCATATCGCCTCTAAGGCATTAGTGCCAACACGAACAACATTGCCGGGAATATGATTGGTGCTTTCCATGCAACGAGCCTCATAACCAATCCATGTGCTTGATGGTGCTCTTAATCAAGCATTGATGGTGACAACTTCTATTGGTGTGGAGGGTGAGGCGATCAAGAAATTACCAACAACAAAAAATTCCAATAGCAATCAGCCCCAAATGACACCACATTGGTGAAGCGCGAAGTAGAAGATTTACGTGTGGCATGAATCGGGCGGTTTCTCAAGGTGTTGCGCCAACACAAGGTCGAAGAGAGAAATTTGGGTGAAGAACGGCCATTAGCCCCACCAATCCACAACCTTCCACGGCTCCACAAATGATTGGCAAGCAAAGTCCAGTTTCAAGTGCCTGAGGACAGCCAAGAACAGCCCCTAGGCCAACTCAAATGCCAGCTGTTGCTGCCCACGTGCAAGGGGTGAATGTGCAAACCAAGGGACAACAAAAGGATACTTCATCCCCGTTCAGTATCATTGAACAGATGAAGAAGACAAACGTCAACATATCAATGTGGGAATCCCTATCTATCCCAGGCCAAAGAGATCTGCTGCAAGCTGCCATGAAGGATTGGCCAACTTCAAATCAGCAGGTTCAGATGCAAGACAAAGTGCTTACAAATGCTGCCCAGCCTGAAGGAAGTCATGGAGGACAACAAGGTAAAATGTTGAAGCCCCCTCCTTTCTATGTTTCATTAATCATTGGGGATAAACTAGTACACAATTGCATGATTGATTCCGGGGCAAGTAGCTCAGTGATGCCCAAGCAAATAGCTGATCAACTAGGGCTCCAGTATGAAACAACATCTAAAGGGGTAGTGCAGCTAGATGGGACAGCAATAGCAACAGTTGGAGTGATTAGAAATTTGAGTCTTACCTTGCATGCATGTCCAAATGTTGTTGTTTTACAAGATGTATCAGTCATAGACCTTCCACCACTCTTTGCCCTTTGCTTGTCAAGGGACTTCACAGCCAAAATTGGAGGCTATTTGTCTGCTGATTGGTCTCACATGCTGTTTAGAACAAGGTATGGAACTAAGGCCACAATCAGATCCGAACCCATTGCAAACTTCCATATTGAGCCTTACACCCCAAGTCAGATTAATGCCAATTGCTCAGCATTTGATCAAGAAGATCACCCTAGTACTGATGAGGCTGACACCAAGGTTGGAAGTATCCCGGACCTAACTCTTGATGAATGGGCAAACAAGATACATGCTTTTGATCCCTATCAAGAAGTAGAAGAATTTGAGCTGGGAGTCTATTGTATACACGAAGAAAATCAACCTGTTCCTAGCATCACCAAGCCAAGCCATAATGATGACAACGAGGTATGGCAGCTGTTTTTTGACGGATCAAGGAGTAGGCAAGGTGCAGGAGGTGGAGCCATGCTTGTTTCACCCCAAGGAATAAGTTACTATTCATCTTTTAGATTTCAATTTGCATGCTCCAATAACAACTTGTTGAATATGAAGCCTTGGTGCGAGGATGCATTGGGCAATCAAGAGAAAAATAAAGAATCTGCAAGTCTTTGGGGACAGTGAATTGATTGTAAATCAGGTCAAGGGACGGCATGCTGCCAAGAATGATCTACTCAAGTGCTACAAGAACAGGGTGTGGGACCTCATGGAAGATTTTGAAGGTTTTGGCATCGAATCCATTCCTAGGAAAGAGAATCAAGCTGCTGACAGGCTTGCAGCAGTAGGGGCAGCCTTTGACATTATGGAAAGCATTCAACAAGACAAGGTACAGCCAAACATCCACGTGATTGTGAGGCCTTCAGTGCCGGATAACAATGTCAGTTGGCAAGTGTTTGAGAATGACCAGCAAATTGTTAATTTCCTACAAGAAGAAGCTGAATTCTCAGCTAGGAATCAGGACAGATTAGAGCAGCAGTATGGGGATCAAGTAGTGCAGCTACGGACAAACAAGCTTCCCAAGGGTTTAGTAACGTTGGAGTCTATCTTGACCCTAACGACCGATTACGCAAAGAAAAGGCTAACATACGAGTCAAGAGGAAGATTGAGCCAATTCCGGTTGGGAAGGCAAAACACTTCAAATTGGTAAAGTGGCCCTTTGAAAGCGGAGAAATCAGATTTCATACGGCTTTGCCAGAATTTCCAGATGTCTTCGCTTGGAGATATGAAGACTTGAGAGGATTCAATCCGAATTTGGCACAACATACCATAGAATTGGATCCAGATGCTAAGCCCATCAGGAAAAAGCAGAGACCTGTTAACCCTCACATTGAGCCTCTAATGAAGAAAGAGCTAAATAAACTAATAGAGGCAAGCATTATATTCCCGATCAAGCACTCAAGCTGGGTTGCTAACTTGGTTCCGGTCAGGAAGAAGAGCGGAGAAATCAGGTTGTGTGTGGACTTCGAGACCTTAACATGGGGTAGTCTCGATTTCGGGGTGAAATTTGGGGACACCACCTAGCGACTTGAAATCAGTTTTCTGGGGCTGTTTTGGCTAGGTTTTATTGCTCAGAAAATTCAGATCCTTAATGCAATAGAAAGCCCTAAATTTCTAGTTTATTTTGCATCTTGTTTCATAGAAAAACTCTAAGTATTGAAGGAGTTATGAATTTTCCAAGTTTCAGCTGTCCTGGGAGCATTGTTATTGATTAACTGCTGTTATAAAATTCAGATCTGCAGTTTGGGGTCAATTTAATATTACATGTGATTGTAGAAATTAGGAGAAATAAGGAGAAGGTGATTTCATAATTTTTGGAGTAGATTTGGTGCCCTAAATGTGCTGGGCGACCTACTTTTTAGGTCAAAATTAGGGTTTCGTGTTGGTTGTACAAAATCTGGTTTTTGCATATTATTCTTCATATTTTTGTGGTCCAATATCCAAAATTTCAGCTCATTTGGACTTCTCTAGACAAAGATATGAATTTTAGAAAATTGCAGCAGTTGGGGTTTGAAAATTATTTATTTTCCAGCAGCATGTGATCAGATTTGTGTTAATTCCTAACTTGTCCTAGAAGGGGACGATACCGAATCTATAAAACCTAAATAATATACACAAAATTTGAAAAAACTTCAAAGAATTAAAAAAAAAAAAACCTACCTCAAATGATTCTCCAAAGTCTCTCTTGAATTCACTCCAAAAATCCACTCAACACAAGCAATGTAAAGCTCAAATGGTTGTGTGAGTGAAAATGAGGGAGTAGAGGGCCTTAAAAGGAGCAAAACCGAGTAAAAACAATGTTTTTACCTTTGAAATCCATGTTTTACTGCGTGGTATTGTGTGTATGGCGAGTTTTACCCATGAACTCACCTAGTTGTGGTGAGTACTCGTCGAGTTAACTTAGCGAGTTTTTTTACCTTTTGGCTATTTTTATGGCGAGTTACTCGTTTTGCATAGTTTTTGGCGAGTTTTTAATAACTCGGCGAGTTATATGCGAGTATTCCAACTATGCTTAGCACCATGGAACACAATGATTGCTATTTGCTAAGATGTCCAAATGTGAATTTGGACTTACAGAGATTTTGTATCTTGGGCACATCATTGGGGCCAACGAGGTCAAGGTTCATCAGGAGAAGATACAAGCTATGCAGGATTGGCCGCCACCTAGGAACATTTCAGACTTGCGTGGATTCCTAGGATTATGTGGTTACTACAGGAGGTTCGTTAGAGGCTACTCTGAGCTTGTAGCTCCATTGACAGATCTTACGAGAAGGGGGCATTTAGATGGACAAGATGAGGCACAGGTGGTATTTGATAGGCTCAAGGTGGTTATGAGCACTTGTCCAGTTTTGGCTCTTCGGATTTCTCTCGGCCCTTCATATTGGAGTGTGATGCTTACGATTGGGTATTGGTGCAGTTCTTATGCGAGGACTTTTGAGAGATAATGAGAGGTTGTACTCCACCTATGATAAGGAGATGCTCGCCATTATGCATGCCTTGGTGAAATTCAGACAATATTTGGTAGGTGGGAAGTTTGTGGTGAGGACCGACCACAACAGCTTGAAATACTTTTTGGAACAAAAGGAGCTCAATGAGAGGCAGCAAAAGTGGGTCAGTAGGATCCAAGCATATGATTTTGACATTGAGTATGTCAAAGGTAAGAAGAATGTAGTGGTTGATGCACTTTCCAGAAAACCACATCTTGTTGCCCTATGTTCTTTGAGCAAGATTTCTGCAGATTGGAAATCTCAACTATTAGTTGAGTATTCCAAAAATACTTTGGCATGTGAAATTATGGATGGTAAAATTCAGGATGAGCGATACAAGGTGATAGCTGATTTGATTTATTATAAGGGCAGAATTTACCTAGTTCTATATCTAAGCTCAAGGAAAGATTCTACATGCCTTCCATGATGCACCACTTGTAGGACATCCAGGGTATTTCAAAACATACAGGCAGGTTAGAGAGATTCTCTTGGAAGGGTCTCAAAGAGGATGTCCTACGCCATGTCCGTGAGTGTGTGACTTGTCAACAAAACAAGTCAGAGCATACTTTTCCAGCAGGTTTATTGCAGCCCTTGCCAATTCCAGAGCAGAAATGGGAAAGTATTTCGATGGATTTTATTACAGGTCTTCCCATAGTGCAAGGGAACGATCACATTTATGCGGTGGTTGACAGATTGACAAAGTATGCACACTTCTTCGCCATTCCAACCAGCTTTAAGGCACCGCATGTGGCTGATTTGTTCTTCCGTCAAGTATTCAGATTGCATGGACTTCCGAAGAACATTGTCGGTGATCGGAGCGGAAGATTTTGAACACTTTTTGGCGGGAACTTTTACGATTGGTTAATCTGAAGTTGATTAGCACTAGTTATCACCCTCAAATGGATGGATAGACAAAGATTGTGAACAAATGGATAGAGGGTTATCTTCGCAACTATGTTTCAGGGCAGCAGAAGGCATGGGTGAAATGGTTGTATTTGTGTGAGTATTGCTATAATACTACTTACCACATGTCTATTGGTATGACCCCCTTCCGAGCATTGTATGGGTATGATGCGACATCTTTCATTGATTTGGCTTTTGGGGACAGTAGAGCTCCTAAGGCTCGAGAGTGTTTACAGGATAGTCAGGATATCCTTAAGGTACTTAAGGATAATATTCAGCATGCCCAAAACCAGCAAAAGATGTATGCGGACCAGCACAAGATTGAGAGATCATTTGAGGTGGGAGACATGGTATTTTTGTGTCATTTGAAATTTTTTGTTCTTTTTAAAATAACGGGTCTTTTTGTGTTTTTATTGCCAAAGATGTCTCAATGTCCCTCTTCCTCGATTAGTTCGGTCGAAGACCTTTTGCTTTTATTTTGTCTGCAGACGACCAAAAGGGTGTTTTCAAGGTGACTTCGGTTTATTATTTTATTATATGGTTTCGAATTAAAGTAAAATATCGGTAAAGCACATATAATGGATTAATAGAAGTTGTTTGAGTGACTTTGACTTAGGAAAGTGTATTTAAATAAATTAATAATCTATTTAAATGCACTTCACAATAAAAAGATCGACTTGTTTGGGTATGATTAATTAAACCCAAAAATGCGACTTACTTAGTAAAGCAAAATAATTAATTAAATATTAATTATTGGGTTTTAGCCAAAAAGTGCGACTTGGATATTTGGAAGGGTTTTGGCTATATGAAAGAAAATGGGACTTGGGGAGAGGCATTGAAATATTATTATTTTCACTTAGCGATTAGCCACGAGCTTTTGCGAGGCGAGAATCCAGGACGAAACCCTTTAAATTATTCCTCTTGCGGACGGAAACCCCAGGAGCAGTGAGAGAAGCTTCCATCCAGGAATCTTCATTGTTTACACCAGTTATTCAGCATTTCAGCAGTTTCAGAGAAAGAAATAAATTGCAGCTGTGGGCTTTGCACATCTATCTGAGTGGGGGCGGCTTCTTCTACAGTTATTCATTGCTGTGTCAGAGGTATTTTTCATGATAGATATTTATTGTAATTCCCAGCAGCAAATATATCAAATCGGCTAGGGTTTTGGTTCATTTACTGTGGATTTTTGGACTATCTTTGTTATTAAATCTTTCTGCAGATTTATATTTGTATTGCTGTAATATTTAGCTTCAGAAATCATTATTAAATATACAGCTGAAATATTTATAAAGAAATCTGCCAGTTAAACCCTAGGCGCCTATTCTGCATTTGCCCAGTTTGCCGGGTTTGCTGTATTTAATTTATCTATGCAGTTTCAGTGTGATGTTTCATGAATCATTTTGATATTACCAGTTCAGATCTGAGCGAGCATTATATATAAATATATATATATATATATATATATATATATATATATAAAGCAAAAGGGTTTGGGATCTTTGATATACGTATTATGTTAGGATATTCCCGAGTGTATCATACGAGCCAATTTTGACAAATACCCGGATGCTCAAACTCGTTTTATCCCTCCATGATTTTGTTTGGGAAATTTTTATTTGATTATTTATTAAATAAATAATGCCTGTTTGAAGTAAATTGTGCTCGGTTGAGTCTGTTGCGATTTTGCATGCGGTATTCACTCGTCTCATTAAGGTTTTCACCGGGGAATGAATTGGGCATTGTCTGCACTTACGTAACGTTTTTCACTTTTATTTATTTCTTTTGCATTTTCTTTGTTTTCTCATCGGTTTCTCTATGAAATTCCCTAGGTCAATTCTTTCACCGGTATAGTCTGTTTAATTGCACGAAGCATCTAGAGATCATCTGACACAACACCGAAGAATCGATCGGCCTCAAAATGCACTGCTGCTAACCAAAAATGATTAAGTCATGCACAAAAGCCTCTCCCAGACAGTGCATTTTACGGAATTAATGAGTGTAAGGCATTTGTAATGGGATTTTTGGTAGTGGCGTGCGGGCGGGAATTTCTTAAGCGCCTTGCGGTGAAAATTCCCATTATAAAATAAAGAAAAATCACTTAAAGCACCGATGGGAATTTTCCGCCTGCCTAGCAGGCTAACTTTTCCCATCAGAAGGTTTTATTCACCCAAACAAGTCACACTTTTTCAAAGGGGGCTAATTTTAATGCAAGTCACACTTTTTGGAAAGTCACTTAAGCTGCAGTGGGAAAATTAGAAGCGGCAGGCAGGTGGGAATTTATTACATGCCTTGCAGGGTAAAAATTCCCATGATGAAAGTCAAATCACTTAAGTGGAAGAAGGGATTTTTAGAGCTGCGGTGCAGGGTGAAAATTCCCATCAGAAGTTGACTTTTTAAATTTAGAATTCACCCATGCCAAAAAGTGCGACCCATTTGGTGATTAAACAATGATATTAATGGTATTTATTAATAGCTTTTTTGCCTAATTTTGGCGCCATGGATAAATAGAAGGTCAATGCATGATGTTAAGTCAAAGTGAACTGAAGGTAGCATGCTAAAAATAAATAAATTTAATTTATTTAATGGCAACCAACAACATGCAAAAATAGGCGCCCAATTTGGGTGAATAAACATCATTGTTTATTAATTAATTGCCAGGAATAGGAGGGAAATTATTAAAAATAGAATGCTAAGAGTTATATAAGCATGGGCTACCATAATGAAGATGTAATTAATTCTTTTTGCAAAGGATTGCAGACCGGACAGTTTCGGCGCCCAAGGAAGGAGGATTTTGCATCAAAAATTGTTTTTCATTGCCGAAAAACTTCAAAGTTTGGCACCTAGGGTTGGAGGAGCTTGATTTATGCTATGGTAGTCATCACGGTGCTCAAATCAATGTCGATTACATTGAATATGTATTCCAAATCTAAAGAAGTTGCGATCTGCACAAATGGATCTAATTGCAGAGGATTCCGATAGAATTAAAAGAAAAGAGTTCGGACAAAGATTGTTCCACCATGTTGAAGCATGATGAAAGAGAAAGATCGGTAGAATTATGCATAGCTTCCATATTTTTGAAGTCAATGAATCTGAAACATATGGCCACGAACCTATCACTTGATTTAATTAATAGATCCGGATGTCATAATTGCGAAAGGCTTCCAAAAAATTCATCCTCTTGTTTACGACGGCCGTGTAGAAGTCGGTGCATGGAAATTCCTTCGAGGATCTTGTGCATGTGCTCCCAATCTTCCATTTGAAGCCTTCATCGAATTTACTTTGCATGTATTGAAGAAGAATTGCAAAAGCTTCAAAGATAAGAGAGAAGACAAAGCAAAGACAATACCCTTGAGAAAATCACGAGTCACTACTTGCAGATCCGGCTTGGTGAGAATCAAAGACAAAAGAGCTAATATATGTAGAATATGGAAGAAGAACAAGACTGAGAGGGTTGTAGCTTTCTTCTTATTTCTTTTCCTCTTTCTTTTATTTTTCTCCGACAAAGTAATTGAGCAATCAATTAAATTATAAAACTTAAGTGATTGGTTTAAAAGCCATTACTTGAAGAGGTCATTTACTTGGAAATAGGTGGAAGAACATGCAAAATAGAAGGTTCTATTTTCAGTTATAAATTATGCATGTCATGTAAAGAGGAATTCTAGGAGGAAGATTGCCAGTTGTTTCCCTTTTCATAGCTTTCGCATGCGGGAATTCATTTAAAGCTTCCTATTTGTAATTTCCCTTGATACACTATAAATAGAGGAAGAACCTACGAGGTTAAAGAGACAATTTTAAGCAGCATTCTTGTGTTCGAACTTTGTGCTAAAACCCGATAGCTATTTGAAGCGAGAGGAATAGAAATGAGCAGATTTCTGGAGAACTTTGTGTCACGGTGCATTTTGTTTCTAACTTTTTGTCTTAGATCTACTTATAAACTTTGTGTTATTCTAGATCTAGATCTGAAAGCTTCCTTTTCTTATAATTTTGTGTGTTAATATCTATTGGTTCTTTCTATGTGCATGCAATCAACTCTGTAATCTATTGATTGGGTTGCACATCTTCCCTCTTTCTTTCCTGTGTTTATATTATTTCCTTCTTCATTAGATATTTCCTTTCTTTAACAGCTGCTTACTTGCTGCAAAACTATATAGCTATGGTTCATGAGCTGCATGGTTAAAGTAATACCCACAAATAGATACTAGCATATTTAATTGACAAATCTTACACAGGAGCCTCACCGGTAAATGAGGGAGATTTATCTCATGACTGCCTAGGTTTTCAGCTATGCAAAAAATCTAGCCTACGAGTTTTGGTGACTCTACGAGGGAACAACTATCTTTGTAGATCGAGTTTGTCTTTTACGAGCGAGTTTATTCCCATTGACTCTCGGCTTTGGTTGAGCGTCCATTCATCCGATCTATGAAGGCCTGAGGAAGGACTGATCATTTCTACCGATTGCAGGAGCAATTCAATTTCAATCATCCTCCTCAAGTTAGAAGCCGCAGATCTAGCCTTTCGCCAGGAAGAAGAGTGCAAACTTATCCAGATCTGGATCATCTTCAACATAATCCGGTAGTTAGAATTATTCATCAAGTCTACTCTCGGAGAAGACGTGCCCGTTTATCATGTTGAATCGGAACCCACCTTGACACTTGTTCCATGGGAGTGCGACCTTTGGACCTCGAATATGACTCCTCCATGTATGATCTACCTAAAGGGACGAGAAAGAATTTTCATAAATTCTTTGGAGATGTAAGAATCTAGATGATCACCTTGCTGCGTTCTTTATATCTGTGGAGTGCTCGCCGTAGAACATGAAGATGTATGCATCTGCGGTTTTCATAGAGACTCTTTATGACTTGGGTGGAGAATGGTTCTCGACTAGCTCACGGCACCATAACCAGCCCCAGGCCTTATCGAGATGCATTCTGAAAAGATTGAGCGGCGAAGATTCCGATAACTTGATAAATCAGCTCACTTAGTTGAAGACGGAGCCACATGAGCACATGCGGGATTTTATTACAAAATTCCAAAGATTCTTATACTGAAATTCAACCTTACACTTCTCTGAATGATGAGAATCAAAAGGTATTCTTCATCAGCGCTTTACTTCTGAAGTAAGCTATCGACTCGAAGAACACATCCTGTGACTTGTTAGCGGCCCAAAATATGGCGGTTGAAATCGAAGATGACCTCATTATGGCTGGAAAAATAAAGAGAAACACTTCAGAGCTTAAAGTTCATCTTTTGCTACTACATCCGATTCACTATTGCAAGGTTAGCAAATGAGATGTTGCGAGATAAAGAAGCAAATGGCTCGAATGGCTCAGGGGCAACAATATTGCCCCTGCTGGAATTTCAACAACAACAAGCGGAACCTCATTACTAGTTCCCAAAGATTAGCATTAAAGTTGCTCCCGAAACAATGTGAAGATGAATGAAGAAGACCGGGAAGGCGTGACGATCGGTTTGAGAATGATGATTTTGTAGGTCTGTTGGAGTCATTGCTTTGGTGACTCAACATTAATTACCTAAACTACAAATCTGAACATGACGATGAGAGACTTTATGAAGATGATCATGGTCATACATATGCAGTATTTACAAGATCACAAACTCATCAAGCTGAGGCATTAGCTGATGAACAAAGAAGGGGCAGCCCTTTACCTTCTTCCTTAGCTCCCATAAATAAGAATGTAAGTTCTTCATCTCAACTACATAAAGCATCTTAGGTATCTGAATCTATACCTTCCTTTGACATTGTTGATCATGTCGAAAACTAGAGTTCAAATGTCGGAAGTCGAATACACAAGAGCTTTTCTTGAGTAGTTAAATATCTTTAGTTAAATATGTGCGATCACGAGGACAATCCAATACATCAAAAAGGCCTTTTGCCTAAGCCCAAAAGAATACTCCTCCCGAACAACACTGCGGTTGTTAAACCCTCATCATCTTACGAAAGAGTGGAAGCTGTTCTATGTTTCCCTATTGCTTAATGGTTTGAAGTCAAGCAATTACATTCTAGATCGGGTGCTTGACGATGTCATGCCAACTAAAGTTGCGGATGCTCTTGGGCTTACCTTAAGCCAAGTCCATAAAAAGCTGTTGTTCCATGGAAGGCAAGTGCCTGCGGAGTTTGGGCAAATCAAAGATGCATAAGCTGTTCTTGCACTTTTCACGACAAAAGATTAAAGATGACAATTCTAGTTGCGAGATATTCCTATCTCCTACGGGATGTTCTTGAGCACTAACCTGAAAAGCTGGGAGGAGAAGTAAATATGGATTGATCTGTGCTCAAATTCCTATCAGGGGATTAACCAAAAGTTTGGGCAGAAAAGAAGTCCAAGTACACGTTCAAAATCGAGGATCCTAGATCTCGGATTCTTTTTCGAGAATCGACCGTGGGGTCTATTTCTTGGAAATGGATAAAGGCGTTCAGACCAGGACTTGACTAGAGCGAGAACCGAAGGAGGCTGAAAAAGTTTGGGCCTTGGAGTTTAAAGGCACTGTTGTTCTTTTGGATCGAGAGCCGGCGTTACTAATATCTCTAGATCATTAGATATTCCCATACTCCCACAGTGATGTTAGAACATCGATCATACGCGGAGTATGAAGCATTGATTCTAGGAATGGAGCAAGCTAAAAAGAAAGGAGTAAGACTCCTCAAAGCCCGAGGAGATGTTGAACTTCTAGTAAAGCAAGTTCGAGGAAAAATCAAGTCAAAGAGATGAGCTAAAGCATTAGAGAGCTAAAGTGCTTTTTGTCACCTTTGGATTTTGAATCCTTCTCTATCGGCTTCATTCGACCAATCGAACTCAGAGGCATATTCTTTGGCGGTCCTGACTACACTATGGAATCCGGATAGACCACTTGTCCATATTGAAACAAAGGAAGCTATAAAGTGGAGATGGTCTACCGCCTTAAAGTCCTGATAGTCTTTGAGCGGTGGCGAGAATTTCTGACGACGACAAACAAACATCGCATGTATGGAGCGAAGACAACTTTGGCGGGTTGTGTGTTAAGGAATAAATCACCACCACGATGATCGATCCTGGACAAAATTGATCCGGGTTATGATGACAATAGTGGAATAATCCAACGACAAAAGGTAACAAAATCCCCAGGGTTTAGTTTCCTTAGTAGGGACATTCGATAAGCATGATCGGTACTTGAATAAGAACAAAGAACTTGGTGATAGTTCTTCCTCGAAATCTGACAGGTAAATTTGGGAGCAGGAGGAAGTTGATGCGAGACTTATCCACGACAAAGAGAAGGAAGGATGAACCACCACCGGATGAAGTTGATAAGGACTTGCCCAAAGTATTTGACAAGAAGGCTAGAAAGGAAGTTCGAGATCGGAGATTGGGTACTCTGGTGGGACAAGAGACATGAACCCGAAGGGCATGCCTGAAAAATATGATTCACTCTGAAAAAGCCCTTCATGATCAAAAGAGTTGTCGAAATGGACACTTTCTTCCTTGCCTTACTAGGGATCGAATTGAGTTACCATTGCCTCTCAGCGGGCAGCATCGAAGCTATTTAGAAGTTGAGATACGAGGGTAAAACTTGTTTGTATATAAATAAAACTTTGTTGTTTTCTTTTCTTTTCTTTGTTTTGTTTTGTTTTTGTTTGCACGACCACAGGCCCATGGACAAAACACGAAACCGAGAGATGTTGGGATCTCATCTTCACTCCTTTCATTTTGAAAGAGGTAAAGATGTCCACAGAGGCCAGCCAATTGGTGTCCCAGTTTCACCACTGAAATGCTGGAACTACCATTGAAAAAAATTGTTCTTTTTAAAAGTACTTGGTCTTTTGTGTTTTTATTGCGAGAAGATATACGTATTATGTTAGGATATTCACATTATATCATACGAGTCAATTTTGACAAATACCCCGGATGCCCAAACTCGTTTTATCCCTCCACCAAGTTTTATACGAGCCAATTTTGAGAAAATTATATTATTTTAATTAAAGTGACTTTATTAAGTGGGGTTACAAAGTTACTTTATAACGTCATATTATTAAGTCGGAAAAAGTGACTTTATAATATTTAATTATGACGTTAAGTGGAATTTTATTTTTATAAAGTGGAATTAGTATAATTCCACACTTGGGCGCCCCCTTTGGAATTGAAAGGCAAATAAAATAAAATTAAAGGTGGTTTGGATTCCAAGGTTTGGGTTTTTATAAAAAGGGTTCATTCTTTCATTTGGGGAGTATCATCTATCATTTTCAAAGACAATTTCAGAGCAGCTCATGCTTATTATTTTCCGAGGACGAAACCCCTTGGAGGATTGTGGATTGGACGAAAACCCAATTCATATTGTGGGAGATTCATTCAGGATTTCCATTTGTGCTTCATTGAAGGATTCAATCAATTGCAATAGCTGTTGTATTATTGCAATTCTGAGAGCTAGCTAATTGGGTGCAATAGCTGATGTATTATTGCATCTTATTGAGAAGATTGTTGAGTTGCAACAACTGAGAGTGTGTGAGCAATAAACAGAAGGAAATCGTGGCATCCAAGCAGGTCTATCAGCTAAGAGGAGGTCGATCATTTGTTGCATATCAGGTTCTTCTATTTCATATCATTTTTATAGGCTACATTGCATTGTATTAGTCGCTGCCATATAGTGGCTGTAGTTGCATGAATATTTGGTATAGGACATTGTAGCGGCATTCATTCATGATTCGATGTAAGCCAAGAGTCTTGGCATTGCACTCAGATTGTAATCAGCATTTGATAAGATTGTAATAAGTCTATGCATTCAATAAAGGAGAAATAAGGTTGCACAACAAATGTTTGTCAATATGTCATTGCTGTAGTTACTTATTTCAGTTCATATTCAATCAATAGTTTACATGGCAAATGTTTGTAATAATGTCCACTAAGCTGTAGGTGCATTTCTCATGTCATTTCAGTCATATATTGATTGCATATAGCTGTAGCATTGCATTCCCTTTATTTCAGTCATTTAAATTACTTCTTGCAAGTCCTTTGCAATCATCAAAACAAACCAAAACACCAAATGAAGAAACTACAACAGCAAGTACAGACTTGCAAGCCAAGTGTTTGACAATATTCCTTGGAGCTCAAATCACCAAAACAGGGTCGGATTTTCAAGGGATACTCCAGGTGTGGCTAAACTTTGAGGACAAAAACCCTCATTGGATCCTATTGGGGATGACCCTCAATAGTCACAACACTTGGGGACGAAAACCCTCATTTGTTGCATTGGTGGCTTCATACGGGAGTCACAAGTGGACTTAATTGGCAGATTTCTGGAACAGCAAGGTGTTTATCCGTGCTTAGGCACTCCTACTTCAGCTAGGGCACGCTTTTGGGGGCTGCCACATTCATTTTCAGCTTGATCTACCCATTTGGAGATTTCAGGATCACTTTTCAAGGGTTTTCATGGTTGGAAAATTGTGATTTCACTTTCATTGGATAGTTGGTCTCTTCAAGATCATTTTGAGCATTGGTTTGTGTTGAAACTCCAAGTATTGATGGAGTTATGAATTTTAGAAGTTTCAGCTGTATTTGCACTTAAAATAAATTTATAAAATACATATTTGCTCCAAATTTCATCTTGCTGGTTTTATTGAGTATTTGGGATATTTCTATGTTAATTTTCAGTCCATATTGCATGTGAATGATTGTTCCTAAGTGCTGGTACAGTTCGCTGCCCTAGAGGGATATTAATTAATGTTCTAAGCTGATTTTGATACCCTAAAAGTGTAATTTCCAGTTCGCTGCTAGGGTTTCTAATATTGTTGGATCTGCTGTTATAAAATCAGATTATTTTCAGTTCGGTGTTGGTGTATTTTCAGATCTGATTCTTAGGGTTTGTGGCCAAACCCTTATTTTTGGTTTAAGCCCTAGAAAGGGACATTACAACCGTCCTTGTTATTGAATACTTCATGCAGCCTATCTCTCCTTAAGGTTATTTTGTATGGCGGAGCCTTGCCATAAGGGAATTTTGTTGTTAGGTAAAAATTTGAAGATTACAGTAGAAGCTTTTTGAAGAGTGATTTATTGGAATGTTGAATATAATAATTTCATTCAGAGCTTCTAATTTTTGTTTGGATTTATTAATCATGACATGTTGAGTCCAACTTTGATTCCGGTCTCCAAGAAAATAGGTGAATCACGGAAAAATGATTTGTTATGATCTTCATTATATAGTATGACTTTGAAAATAAGCTCCAAGGTTGGCTCAAACTGTTGCTTATTTTCTGTATAGTTAATGGCATGATTTCTGCAGGTATCTGTCATCTACTGTGGCATCAATAGTTTACTGTAGTTTTCACCTATCTACATATTTGAGAACATGACACTGACATATCATCAAAGGCTCTTCTTCAGGCATTTTGAAATGATTGTACAGCTGAAAGGATATGTTGTGTTTATTTGTTTCTTGACAGCTTATTATGTTTCCAGAGACTAACCGATTTAACGCAAGGGTGAGATGAAACCAGTTTTGTTTCCCTTGGTTGCTTATCTGGTCAGGAATTTTAGCCAAACAAGATTGAAATATTGGGGCGGGATTTCCTATGGAATGCCGTAACTTGTTAGGTGAATATATTCCATTAATCTTTGGTAAGCTGACAAACTAACGTAAACTTTAACAGAGGCTAGTGGTTCTGAAGATTCTAATAAAAGCAGGGGCGAAGTGGATGCACGCTCTATTTATGTTGGCAATGTAAGTGTTTGATCTACTGGTTGTCCACAAGTACATTTCTGGGTCACTAGGACTTGCTTGTTGTGCATCATGAAAAATGCCATTAACATGCCACTCGGAATTGTTTCCCGTGATTAATGCCAATTGGCAACATTAAGTGAATATCCTCATCTTCTAGTAGCTGAATACTTGACCTGATATATACTATAATTCCAGGTTGATGATAATTTATTCTTGCTTACCAGAAGAGGTAAAACAGCATTTTGATTCTTGTGGAACTGTGAATCGTGTTGATTATGTGTTGTATGACCAGGTTAATTATTCTTGCAAGCCAGAAGATGTAGTCAGCATTTTAAAACTTGTGGAACTGTAAACCGGGTTACGATATTGACAGAGCGATGGTGGCTACTCAAAAGGGTGAGTGAAATATATACAGAATTAATTTACTTCTTTCACACTAACATTTATTTTCCAGTAGTGCAACTCAGCATATGATCGAATGCTTCAGCATGTTTGGCCATTTAGTAAAATGTCATAGTCTATGTTTCATCTCTCTTTTGTGAATGATATAGTCCCAGTTTCTGCATCTGTGCTGCAAGATGGAATATTTGTTGTAAGTTGGGAACTTTATTTTAACCATATCATAATTTTCTTATTTTAGAGGAGATAAGATTCTGCTATTCCAAGAATGAAAAATATGTAAGTATTTGAAGGATTGACTTCATTTTTAAAAAATACCCTCCACACACAAGTACTGATTACTACCTTTGCATCTGAAAAATGTAAGGCGAGAGATTCCATTAAAGGCTTAGTGAACACTCCAACTCTCGTGCTGAGAGATTATATATATATATATATAAGAACGACTCTGCTGCAACCCTGGAGTAATGGATAAAACGTAAACATTTTCACGTGTGAAGATATGCTGCATTTAATTAAAAAATTCAACAGCAGTATACAAAATTCTGACTGCCAATCACAATTAGATAAAGGTAAAAAGGTTAAAGATGGTTATGAATCAAGCTCCAGGGAGATGAAGCAAACATGTATTAACCCATTCATATTGATGATGATGAAGCCAACATTAGCCATATACAGTGCCATGAAGTTTTTAGCACTCATCAAGAACTGAATTGTACCAAGGTAATGGAAACTACCCATGGTTGAAAATAGGATTAGGCTCCGCTCCCTCACATTTATCATAGAGCCCTCTCTGCAACTCAGGTTCCTTTGAATCCCGCCTTCACAAGTTTGTTATTAATCCTGCAAATGTAAATATCCATAGGCCAACAATATGCTTCTTCCACACATGATCTATCCCCTCTGTGCACAAAATTCCTCAAAGAAGAGACTTATTTTACTCAGCCCATGGGAAGAAAGAAAATCAGCCTCTTCAAAATACTCCTACCCCCACTGCTGATTTTACACTCCTCCAAGCTGTACTGAAAATTTCCGTGGTCCTTAAAAAATTGAACAACTTAATTTAGGAAAAAGGGTCCACAACCCTTTTATAGAACTATGCTGTCTAGGCTGCTTCCCAGCTCTTCAAAATAAATGAAAAAATTGAGGCTCTCAATAATTGTGTGGATAACCTGAGAAAAATTGTTAAAAAGCATGAACAAACTTTGGATGCAGTCAACACCATCATGCCTTCTGAGAATGTAAGGAAAGTGGCAGATATCATCATCCAAGAATATGCCCAAATGGCTCCACATGTGAAGAAAAACTAAGCCATGTTGCAAGCTCAACTGAAGAAACAATGAGAGACGCTTCCTGCCCAAGAACCCTCTTAAAGCTGCAAGTGCTGTCCTCCAATCTGGAATGGATCTACCTTAAACCGAGGAATGTCTGTCTACAACCCCTGCCCATGGAACTCAACAGCAATGAATAGAATTGATAACATACATCAGAATTCTCAAGTCCCAGGCAAATTGATTGATCCAGGGCAAAAATCATGTTTCTAGGGTCCCTTCAGAAATTTTCTAACTCTCCTGTCCAGGTTGAAAAGAACAAGCTCTGAGAAAATGCAAGAAAGTTGCAGAAAATAAGCTTGGGCCAGAAAAAATTGTGAAAATCGGCTAAGTCCTAGTCCCAGGACAGTCGGGACATTTGGGACGAAAAGGCGCGGATCGGCCGAAAAGCCTACAGGCGGCCCAAACAACAAAGGGACATCTGGGACAAATGGACGCGAAATGCCCGAATCGGCCGAAAGAAAGAAAATTTGTCCAAGTCCTTAATCGGGAGCAAGCGGGACAAGAGTACGCGAAGGACCCGAAGGGCGCGTTGGCCGGCAGGTTCGCCGGGGACATCGGAAAAAATCGACTGAGGCCTGAACCGGCGGTTCGCAAAAGCGGGACATTCGGGACAGTGGGACGTGGTGCCGAAGGGCGCGAACGCGAATCGGCCGAAGGAGCCAGAGGACAATCAAAATCACGCCAAGCGTTTGGGACATGGGCAAAGGCAATCGAATCCCATTTCGGGCGGATCGGCCCAGGAAGAATTTGTCCCATGAAGCTTCTTTGAACATCCAGGACAAAAAGAAGGTGGGCCGAAAATCCGGCGAGGCCGTGGGCGAATCACGGCGGCATGACACGTGTCGCGAGAAAAAAAGGTCCAAAAATCAAAGGGGCGAGGTTTGAAGCGGCGGCCAGAGCGATTAGTATAGGACACGTGTCGATGGAGCGAGAGAAGTGCGGAGCCGAGGGAAAGATTTGGGAAATTTGGCCAAGTTCAGCGAAAGAGCTAAAAGCGAAAGTCTACTCGGCGCCCCAGACCAATCAATGCATGCCACGTGTCCCAAGTGGCGGGCGCGGAGGAAAAGTAAAAAATGTTCCGAATCATCAAAAAGTCAAAGTTTTCAAGGAAAACCCGCGGGACAGGTCAGATGAGAGAATAACATATCCAATCAGCACGTGCCACGTGTCATCCAGGTGGCAGAGCGCGGGAAGAAATTTAAAAATCCGTTTTCGCCTGTTTTGTGCCCTAGATCTTCAGATCTCCATATCTTTTGATCCAGAGCTCGGATTGGCACGTTCTTTATATCAACGGAAAGCTTGTGAAATTCTCTACATGATTCTGGGTTAATCTCGAGTTTTGGTGCAGTCTGGAGAGAGAAAATCGAGAAACGGCTCTGACGCGTGTTCATGACCAGAAGTGACATTCCAGCGACCAGATTTAATGCAGAATGGGTCGCCTTCTCCTGTATTTCGGTCAAAATGATAGGGTATGGGTTTGTAAGGTTCCCCATGCCGTTTTAATGCACTGCATTCAAGGAGGGATGGGCTCTCATGTTTTGTGCGTTTCTGTCCCCAGGCTCGACCCTTACTTGTAAAAGCGATTTGGCTCATTTCGAAGGGAACTTTTTTTGACATAGAACTTCTTCTTTCAGCTCAGTAGTGATTTTGCAAGGATCGAGACCTCTCAAAATTATAACTGAGTTTTCTTTTACCTCTTTGAGGTGTAATGTCGTGTTTTGACAATGAAAAGATAATCTGAAAGCTCTGTGAATGGGTTTTCGATCCTCTGTTTGTATTATTTGCTTCATTTGAATCTGAATTATATCTTATCGATCTGCGTGTGTTTTATGTTGTAAACTTTGATACATGTCTATTTGCTTGACAGAAATGTTTCACCACTCCTCCTTTGGTGTATCACCTGTTAGTTTAGTTTTATTTTTGCACTTTCTATCTCTGTCTCCTTGCAGTTTAGAGTAGGATTAGGATCTGAACCTCTGTAGTTTTGCAAAATATAGATCTAAATCAGAGGAGTTTGAGGAACCAACCTCTAATCTGGAGATTCCTCTCTCAGTTTCACAAGTCCCCACACTTGGAGAGAGGTTTCCATGTTGTGCAATCACACTGGATGCTAGAGTGATCAACCTAGAAGCCTGATCTGCATCCAGGGGTGTTGTGAGCTGCAACAACAGTTTTGGCACGCCCGGTGGGACACTAGAGGTCTCATTTTTATTGCAGCAAAGTTGATATGCATCTGCTGCAGTTTTCTTGCTTATAAGAGCTATTATTTGCATATCTGGCGACTCCAAGGGGAAGAATCAACTGGTTTCAGCAGTGCAGGCCTGAAAACTCATGAGAAGAATCACCACAAGGTCAAGAGTTGGAGAAGAAGAAGTGTTGTTTGAATACTGCGATTATCTCGAAGAAGAAGGCAAGAAGAAGAAGGATTCAAAGGTCTCCATCTCCACCAAAGCAGAACTCTCTCAACTCCTCCACACAGCGGGCCTTTCATTGATATCTGAGGGCTTTAAGACCGATTAGAATGGCTCGAGAACAATCCCTACGTCGACTTCACGGCGCAGCCCACTTGCTCTCGATGCACACATCCGAGTTCTATTGCAGCCTTGAAGAACATTCCCTACTTCACTGGAGAAAATCAGACTACTCCGGTGATCATGTTAAAGATATTGCTAACCTTTGTGCGATCCATGAAATCAATGAAATGCAGTGGTACATCAAGTTCTTGGCATCTTCCTTGAGGTAAAGCATTCTGATGGTTTAGGAGCCTTGGAGTGGTTCTATCACAAACTAGGAATCAGTGTGTATTGCACTTCATGAGCAATTTGGAGAGAAGGAGACAACTTGTCTCTTTTGGAGCGGTGACAACTATCGAGAGAGCTCCCAGCGAGCGGTGGCCCGACTTGACTTCAGATTTCAAAGGTCTTGGGATAGGATTCCGGTGGCGATCGGGCCAACGCGCGAGAAGTGCTTTTCTATATTACCTTAAAGCTTTGAATTCTGATATTTCTATGTTAATTCGAGTCCATGGGAGGCACAACAATCCCTATGGCTTATAGCATTGCCATTAGAGCCAAAAAACTGTCTTATTAATTTGTGTAAAGCGGCTCTAGGCCTCCCATGCCCTTGTATCCAAACTTAGAAAATCAAGCACTAGTCGAAGCACCCACTTTGGCTCTGTTCCCCCCCTAGAAATCGAGTTCAAATGAAGCTTCCACTTCATCTCAAGTGCTTCCCAAATGAGCTTGAGAGGTCATGAAATAGATTCTGAAAACCTAGGCAATGAGCTGGTTACTCTCGAGGCGCAAGCCCAGGTTTCGAGACCTTCTATCGACCCAAGCTCGGCTAATAGGCAGCCATACCAACCACAAAGACCACCTAATCCAGCTGCAAATGTGAATCAAACAAGGCCTCCTGCCCGATAGACCATTCCAGCCCTATAATCCAAATGCCATATCTGCCTCTAAGGCATTAGTGCCAACACGAACAACATTGCTCGGGAATATGATTGGTGCTTTCCATGCAGCGAGCCTCATAACCAATCCATGTGTTTGATGGTGCTCTCGATCAAGCACTAATGGTGACACTCTTTGGTGTGGAGGCGAGGGCGATCGAAAGCGATCAACAACAAGAAACATTCCAACAGCAATCAGCCCCAAATGACACCACATTGGTGGTAGCGAAAGATTTACGTGGCATGAATCGGGCGAGTTTCTCAGGTGTTGCAGCCAACACAAGGTCGAAAGAGGAGAAATTTGGGTGAAGAACGGCCATTAGCCCCACCCGATCCACACCTTCCACGGCTCCACAAATGATTGTGCAAGCAAAGTCGATTTGAAGTGCACTGAGGACAGCGAGAACAGCCCCTAGGCCAACTCAAATGCAGTTATTGCTGCCCACGTGCAAGAGGTGAATGTGCGAAACCAAGGGACAACAACAGGATACTTCATCCCGTTCGGTATCATTGAGCAGGATGAAGAAGACTAACGTCGATATATCAATGTAGGAATCCCTATCTATCCCGGGCCAAAGAGATCTGCTGCTGAGCTGCCATGAAGGATTGGCGAACTTGAATCAGCGAGTTCGAGATGCGAGACAAGGTGCTCAAAATGCTGCCCGGCTGAAGGAAGTCATGGAGGACAACAAGGTAAAATGTTGAAGCCCCCTCCTTTCTATGTTTCATTAATCATTGGAAATCAGCTAGTACATAATTGCATGATAGACTCGGGGCAAGTAGCTCGGTGATGCCTAAGCAAATAGCTGATCAGCTAGGGCTCCAGTATGAAATAACATCTAAAGGGGTAGTGCAGCTAGATGGGACAGCAATAGCAATAGTTGGAGTGATTAAAAACTTGAGTCTTACCTTGCATGCATGTCCAAATGTTGTTGTCTTACAAGATGTATCAATCATAGACCTTCCACCACTCTTTGCCCTTTGTTTGTCAAGGGACTTCACAGCCAAGATTGGGGGGTATTTGTCTGCTGATTGGTCACACATGTTGTTCAGAACAAGATATGGAACTAAGGCTACAATTAGGTCTGAACCTATTGCAAACTTCCATATTGAGCCTTATACTCCAAGTCAGATTAATGCCAATTGTTCAGCATTTGATCAAGAAGATTATCCAAACACAGATGAAGCCGAAACCAAGGTTGGAAGCATCCCAGATTTGACTCTTGATGAATGGGCAAACAAGATACATGCTTTTGATCCCTATCAAGAAGTAGAAGAATCTGAGCTGGGAGTCTATTGTATACACGAAGAAAATCAACCTATTCCTAGCGTCACTAAGCCAAGTCATAAAGACAAGAATGAAGTATGGCAATTATTCTTTGATGGGTCAAGGAGTAGACAAGGTGCAGGAGGAGGAGCTATGCTCATTTCACCTCGAGTATAAATATTACTCGGCCTTCCGTTTTCAGTTTTCTTGTTCAAACAACACGGTGAATATGAGGCCTTGATTCATGGACTTCATTGGGCTAGAAAAAGGGCATAAATAACTTGCGGTGTTCGGGGATAGCGAGCTGATCGTCGACCAAGTTAGGGACAACATGCTACAAAGAACGACTTGTTGAAGAGCTACTGAGAATAGGGTATGGGACCTCATTGAGGATTTGAAGCTTTGACATTGTGTCCATACCCGGGAAGAAAAAAATGAAACCGCGGATAGGCTCGCGGCGATTGGAGCAACGTTTGATGTGGTTGACAACATCAAAAGAAAAAACACACCACATATCCATGTGATTGTGAGGCCAGCGATTCAGGATAATAACACAAGTGGCGGTGTTTGAGAACGATCAGCGGATCGTCGATTTTTACAAGAAGAGGCTGAATTCTCGGCTAGGAATCGGGACAGACTAGAGCGGCGGTATGGGGATCAAGTAGTGCGGCTTGCGAGACAAACAAGCTTCCCGAGGTTTAGTAACGTTGGAGTCTATCTTGACCCTAACGACCCGATTCCGTAAGGAAAAGGCTAACATCTGAGTCAGAGAGAAGATTGAGCCAATTCCGGTTGGGGAAGGCAAAACACTTCAAATTGGTAAAGTGGCCCTTTGAGCGGGAGAAATCAGATTTCATACGGCTTTGCGAGAATTTCCGGATGTCTTCGACTTGGAGCTATGAAGACTTGAGAGGATTGATCCGAATTTGGCACAACATACCATAGAATTGGATCCGGATCTTTAGCCCATCGGGCGAAGCAGAGACACAGTTAACCCTCACATTGAGCCTCTAATGAAGAAAGAGCTAAATAAGCTAATAGAGCAAGACATTATATTCCCGATCAAGCACTCAAGTTTGGGTTGCTAACTTGGTTCGGTCGGGAAGAAGAAGCGGAGAAATCAGGTTGTGTGTGGACTTAGAGACCTCAATAGGGCCTCTCTCAAAGATCATTACCGCTTTCCTTGATGGAACAAATATTGCAGTAGTATCCGGTTGAGAGAGATTCTCTCTCTAGATGGCTACTCGGGGTATAATCGGGTGATGGTGAAAGAAGAAGACCAATTGAAGACGGCTTCACAACTAAATGGGGCACATATGCTTCTGAAGATGCCATTTGGGCTGTCAATGCCAGTGCTTTACCTTTGAAGGGCAATGGACATGGCATTCAAAGGCTTGATCAACAAGATAGTGCTGATATATCTAGATGATATCACTGTCTTCTCAAAGAATGCAGCAGACCATCTCTTTCACCTCAGGCAAGTGTTTCAGAGGTGTAGAAAGTTCGGAGTGTCTTTGAACCCCAAGAAGTGCATCTTTCTTGCACATGAAGGAAAACTTTTAGGCCATATTGTCTCGAAAGAGGGACTGGCAATTGATCCAGAGAGGGTTGAAGCCATAAGAGCACTACCATTGCCAAGTCACAAGAAGGCTCTTCAAAGCTTCTTGGGAAGGATCAATTTTGTCCGCAGGTTTATCCCAGATTTTGCAGCCCTTGTCAAGCCCATCACCAAAATGTTAAAGAAGAGCATGGCTTTTAAGTGGACAGCAGAAGGCAAGGAGAGCTTCGAAGCAATCAAAGAAGCTATCTCTCGGCACCACTCTCATCGACCCCGGACTTCTCCAAGGATTTCATCCTCTATGCATTTGGAGGTGATGACACTATTTATGCCATTCTAGTACAATGAGAACAAAGATAATGATGAGCAGCCGATTGCCTTTTTCAGCCAGAGCCTAGATGACTGCGAGGTGAGGTACTCTTTTATTGAAAAGCATGTACTTGCAGTAATCAGAAGCTTGAAGAAATTCAAGCATTTAGTCTCAAACAACAAGGTCCGATTGCTTTGGTCTCACATCTTTGGAGTTAAGGACTTCCTCCTCAGCAAGGATTTGAATGAGAAAAGGGCAGGTTGGATCACCGTGTCATGGAATATGACATTGATATCAAGATCACCAAGCTGGTAAGAGGAAAGGGCGTGTGAGCAGCTGGTTTTGGGAAGCAAAAGGAAGTATGCAACGAAGAAGAGGCTGTTTTGACAGTCCAGGACAGCCATGAGCCAAGTGGCAATCAAGAAGAAGACAATGCTTCCCCCACTCCTTGCTGGACCCAAGGTATTATGCACTTCTTAGGCACGAGGCCTATGCCCTCCGAGAGATGAACAAGACCCAGAAGGAGACACTTCAGTTGCGGGCTGTTCCGTATGCCATTGTTGATGGGGTTTTGTTCGAAAAGATGTGAATGGAGTCTTTGCTTGAGATGCATTAGCACAGTCAGATTCAAAGGGTGTTGGAAGAGTTTCATGGTGGACCAGTGGTGGCCATTTTGCACCAGTGACAGCTCTAAAAATCATGAAGGCTGGTTATTATTGGCCTAAAATCTTGATGATTGCTATGCATGGATCAAGAGGTGTAAGAATTGTGCATTCTTCACGGGAAAAGAGAGACTTGCTGCCCTTCCATTGCATCGATCTCGGTTGACCAGCCATTCATGCAATGGGGTTTGGACTTCATTGGAGTCATTAATCCCAATTCAAGCCAAGGGCACAAATGGATTTTGTGACCACGACTACTTCACCAAATGGATGAAGCGGTGCAGCTCGAAAGAGCGAAATGAGTCTAGCATCTTAGACTTTTATGAGGGATAACAACCAGATTTGGTGTACCTGCTTATAATCTCGATAATGCATTGGCATTCATTGGATCTAAGGTGATTGAGTGGGCTGTCAAGAACGGTATTTACCTAAGCACTTCATCGAACTATTACCCTCGGGGTAATGGCCGGGCCGAGTCTCTGAAACAGAACTTGTTGAGGATCATTAGGAGAACTCTTGATGAGAATCGGAGAGGTCTTGGCATACCAAATTGAAATCAGCCTTATGGGCTGATAGGATAACTCCCAAAGATCCACGGGTAACTCTCCATTCGAGGCTTGTCATGGAAGAGAGGCAATCTTGCCCATGTCACTTGAGTTGCCAACATTGGAACTCATGAAGCAGGCTGGAGTTGCTTGAATTTGAGCCCATGGAGGTGAGGTATGCGAGTTGATGGAGCTGCGAGAGATCGAGAAATCAGGCATCCCAAGCGATGGAAAGGATCAAGCTTTGATCGAAGACCTTTGATAGGAAGGCCAAGATAGATCTTTTGAAGTTGGAGATCTAGTGTTGAAATGGGATGTGGACGAGCAAAACCGGGAAGGCATTCAAAATTTGATGCCATTTGGAGTGGCCCATACATGGTCACAAAGTGCACGAAACAACAATGCTTTCATTGGCCTCATTGGATGGTGAAGAAGCTGCAGATTCGATCAATGGAATCTATCTCAAGCGTTATTCTAGAGGAAAGTTCACTACCTCTGTAAATATTAGATTAGATTTTCTTTCCTCCAGTGCTTGTGCACATTGTTTTGCTGTAGGTTAGTTTTGTTTTCCCTAAGTGCTTTGGCACAGCTTGCTGTCCATGGAGATGTTTTGCAGTCCTTGCTTTCATCAGGTAACATTCCATCTTCCTCCTTGCACATTCTGAGTCAGTTAGGGTCCTAAACAGAATATTCGATGACTCCATGCCCGATGGTACTTGAGCAAGCTGGTCTTTTTTCATCTAGCGAGCGAGATGACCCATTGAGTCGCCAAATTGTTATCCAATTTCACCCCCGGGTTGAATTGATAACATACATCAGAATTCTCAAGTCCCAGGCAAATTGATTGATCCAGGGCAAAAATCATGTTTCTAGGGTCCCTTCAGAAATTTTCTAACTCTCCTGTCCAGGTTGAAAAGAACAAGCTCTGAGAAAATGCAAGAAAGTTGCAGAAAATAAGCTTGGGCCAGAAAAAATTGTGAAAATCGGCTAAGTCCTAGTCCCCGGGACAGTCGGGACATTTGGGACGAAAAGGCGCGGATCGGCCGAAAAGCCTCGGGCGACCCCAAAACAAAAAGGGACATACGGGACAAATGGACGCGAAAATGCCGAATCGGCCGAAGAAAGAAAATTTGTCCAAGTCCTTGTCGGGAGCAAAGGGGACAAAGTCGTGAAGGACCCGAGACCGGCAGGTTTGGCGGAGCAGAAGGACCTTGCCTGAGGGACATCGGGCGTGAGTGCGCGGAGGAGCCTTGAAGAAAATTGACTTTGGCCGAGGACAAGGTGGGACATTTTGACCGTGGAGTGCGAGAACCGCCGGAAGGCCGAAGGAGCGAAAGCCAATCGAGATCACGCCAGTGTCATTTGGGACATGCGAAAAGGACGGCGCGAAAGCCCATTTCGGCGGATCGGAGGATTTGTCCGCGAAGCTTTGACCTTTGGGACATCCGGGACAAAAAAAGAGGCGGTGGATGCGAAAAATCCGGCGAGCCGTGGGCCGAATCACGGCATGACACGTGTCGCGAGGAAAAAGGTCGAAATCAAAGGGGCAAGGTTTGAAGCGGGCGAGCGATCGATTAATCTGAGACACGTGTCGATGGAGCGAGAAGAGTGTGGGGAGCAGGAAAGATTTGGGAAATTTGGCCAAGTTCAGCCAAAGAGCTAAAAGCGAAAGTCTACTCCGCGCCCCGTGTCGACCAATCAATGCATGCCACGTGTCCCAAGTGGCGGGGGCGCGGAGGAAAAGTAAAAATGTTCCGAATCATCAAAAAGTCAAAGTTTTCAAGGAAAACCCATGGGACAGGTCAGATGAGAGAATAACATATCCAATCAGCACGTGCCACGTGTCATCCAGGTGGCAGAGCGCGGGAAGAAATTTAAAAATCCGTTTTCACCTGTTTTGTGCCCTAGATCTTCAGATCTCCATATCTTTTGATCCAGAGCTCGGATTGGCACGTTCTTTATATCAACGGAAAGCTTGTGAAATTCTCTACATGATTCAGGGTTAATCTCGAGTTTTGGTGCGTCTGGAGAGAAAATCGAAAACGGCTCTGACACGTGTTCATGGCCGAGTGACATTCCGTGACGAGTTTAATGCGAATGGGTCGCCTTCTCCTGTATTTCGGTCAAAATGACAGGGTATGGGTTTGTAAGGTTCCCCATGCCGTTTTAATGCACCTGCATTCAAGGAGGGATGGGCTCTCATGTTTTGTACGTTTCTGTCCCACAGGCTCGACCCTTGCATTTGTAAAAGCGATTTGGCTCATTTCCAAAGGGGAACATTTTTTTGACATAGCAACTTCTTCTTTCACCTCAGTAGTGATTTTGCAAGATCGGACCTCTCAAAGGTTGTAACAGTTTTCTTTTACCTCTCGAGGTGTAATGCGTGTTTTGACATTGAAAAGATAATCTGAAGCTCTGTGAATGGGTTTTAGTCCTCTGTTTGTATTATTTGCTTCATTTCAAATCCTGAATTATATCTTATCAGTCTGTGTATGTTTTATGTTGTAAACTTTGGTCTGTGTCTATTTGCTTGAAAAAATGTTTCACCACTCCTCCTTTGGTGCATCACCACCTTTAGTTAGTTTCATATTTTGCATTTCTATCCCTGTCTCCTTGCAGTTTAGAGTAGGATTAGGATCTGAACCTCTGTAGTTTTGCAAAATATAGATCTAAATCAGAGGAGTTTGAGGAACCAGACCTCTAATCTGGAGATTCCTCTCTGTAGTACCTTGCTTCTAGCTTCAGTATACACTGTTCCACTTTCCTAAAACCATTGAAGAGGAATTTTCAGAGATTTTTCTCACCAATTTAGGCTGTAACATATGCAGATAGAGTTAGGGATCATGCTGTGATGTTATGATGACCCTTGTTGATCAATTATGCCTTTAAAGTTTAAAACATCAGATCTGGAACTATTTGTGGTTTAAAATGAATTATTTTGGTGTTTTTCACAAATGCACTTTTGATGTGCTACTTCCATTTCCTTTTGGTGTCATACTTTATGGGCATGTGTTAATCATTTACTAAATTTGAATTTACCATGGTATGCATATCTGGAATTTTTGGAGCACAATGCTGTGGAGAAGGCCCTTGAGTTGAATGGATCAGAATTTCATGAGTGGACGATTTTGATGGTGAGGAAAGAGCCTCAATATTAGAAAAATTGTGAGAGTTCCATCATAACAGAACTTTTTCAATACCATTTTATTGCATTGAAACTCCTCTGGACTTGACAGTTTAACCTGAGCTTATTTTTGTCATTGTGTCTAATTCATTGCTGAAAAGGCAACCATTTTATAAGTACTTTTTACATAATATTTCAATCAAAAAGACAATTTTTATGATGCATTGGGTTCTTCCAAAACTAAATGCTGGATAAGCTTGCTCGTGTCTGGTTGGGAATACTGACATCAAGTTTCTAATCAGATGGATTCCGATGATGACAGTTATTGTAGAATTGGTTTTCACATTTATGATTTTTTGTTTGAAAAGATTTGTTATAGTTGAATAGCCATCAAGAAAGCTTGTGGGCTCACTTATAATGTATTATTAAATAATTGATTTATTGAAGTAATCCAAATGAAAAATGAGTATTCAGCTAGAGTATATGACAATCATGTAGTCATTTTACTGGATTTACAAAATTAAAATATCGCCTTCAAATTTAGAAAACTTTAGTTTCGTTTGGGAGTATTCACAGTTGCAAGATATGTAATCAAAGCCAAGAAGCACTAGACAAGACAGTAGCTCATTTTGAAATAGTGTAAGATTAAAATCAAAACCTCTGGGATGTAGCCTATAATTGTACTTGACATAAAGTTGTTAATTGAAAGATAGGATTTGATGATATGATTATAATGTCATGTTATTTCATAAATTTAACTCTCTTGTAGTTCAATGCATCAAGAAAATGGTTACTAGGATGTAGATTATGGCAGTGTCATGACTCCTATGTTCCATATATTTATATTCGATACAGCAGCATATGTATTCGATCTAGCTGTTAATGCATTAAATAGGCTATCATCTAGTTTCATTTTATGGTGGGAAGCAAACTGTATAACATATACAAAGCTCATTCCAATCAGTAGAAATTTAGAAGCCTTTTTCAAACATTATTTTACTATAATTTTAAATGTATAAATAGACATTAAGACTCATACCTATAAACCCAACTGTACTGTTGTATTTGGTATCAATCAAATGAAATAAACAGAAACCTATTTTAAAAAGTGGTGGTTATTTTAAATTTTAGGCCATTTTGTGTTTTAAAAATTCAACATTGCGAACGACATTGAATGGATCATAAAGCATGGTTCAGTTTGTTGCTCAAAGAGATAGCTACTATAATGTTGACCAAATGTTAGATTATATTGTTCAGCATTTGATAAAGAAAAATTAGAGGTGAATTCAAAGGATACTATCAATAATATAATTATAATTTTTGCTTCCTAATAAAAATGAACTGCTTAGAAAATGGAGCTTGCCATAACCCATAAGTCCACATAGGATATGAGCACTTTATAAAATGAACTTGTAGACTCTTCATACTTCTTCACCAATCATTATTTGTGCTAAGGAATCTGGCCCTTCTTGTAAACACATTAGTTGGACTTGATCTCTCCCATTCTTTTATGGAGGTGAAATCTTTGCCTCCTCAGATCCATGCACATATGGTTTTCCTACTTTTAAATCAGCAGCCTCAAGGATAGTCACATGGATCATTAAGGTGAATAACTTCCAGAAATTTTTGTAATACCTTTAGCCATAGCACATATATCCACGACCATCTTTCACCCTGTAAAAAATTCAATGGATCTATCTCTCAAGAGCATTCACCAAATGTCATTTTCCATTTACATGAAATGGGAAATAGTCTTTAGCTCTTAAAGGAATTAAAATCTTATTTGTAGATTTAAGGGAGATTTTCTATGAGAAAACTCTAAAAGCTATAATAAAAGCTAATGAGTTACCATTGCCCTAACAGTGCGCTCGAGTAATTCTCTGATGCCGAAAGGGTATACTTTATGGCCATTATTTCATCCCAACACATTAGAATAGAGCAAAGCCATTGAAGGAGGATTTGGTTTATTTAATAAAATCGGATCTTTTATGAAATTTGGTCTTTTGAGGTTCATCTTCTTTAGATCATCTTCTAGTGATGTTCAATGTATACGATCAGTCACAGGAGGATGCCATTTACTAGCCATCTGAGGAGGACCTTGGTTGATTAACTTATTAGATAAATCGGTCTTTTATGAAACATTGGTCTTTGCACAGTTTTAATCTTATAGAAGATCATGAGTAATAGGTCCATATAGGTCGGGATTTTGTTTAAGGGCTTCTGGTGTCCCGAAACTGATTTCACCACAGAAATCTATGGACTACCTTTTAATTTTTTCGTTCTTTTTAAGTGACGGGTCATGTTTTTATGTTTTGTTTTGCTGTTGTTGTTCGCATTGCTCAGGCATCCTTCCTAAGAAGTCTTAAAGCCACATTAAGTCGAATGCCCATGTCAAAGCTCATTGATTCCCTTCCCAGACTTAGTTTGGTTATATAAAAGTGTTTTATTTTTTTTATATTAAATAAATAAAGTTATTTTAAAAATAGATTGAGCTAAAATTGGAGAATTTAGGTTATATAAAGCACTTCACCCCATCATTATTACCACACCAATATTACTTTCACCTCAAAGTGGAGCATTCACCGGGGAAGAGTTTTACTTCGACTAGCTAATTGGAGAATTCTTTTCGGAGACCAATTGCTTTCATGACTTCTTCGAAATATATCACATTTGTGCACATCTTTAGGAAAGTTGGGGCCAGCGTCGGATACATTAAATATATCCACCGAGGCCCAATCGGAGGGAACAAGTTGCGACTTACGCTGAGGAGATCCATATTTCCATGATAGCTGCAAAAGCTTCGGGAAAGGTGGAAAAGTCTGAGACAAAACAGCAAATTTGGATAGCCTGGTAAGCACCATGTGATTACAAGGTTAACTTTGAGTAGAATCATGCATAGTGCTCCAAGCTTTCAGCTGAAATGAGTAAGTACTGAGACATAGGAACAGGGCACGTGCCTATCAGGTGAATTGGTGTTGAGATCAAGAGGCAAGAATGAAGTGTCATGAATGGAATAACTTCTTTCTTCTTTCTTCTCTTGATTCTGTATTTAAGACAAAAAATTGTAAATGGGGGTTTCTAATGAAGTAATTGGGTTAAATCCATTACGAGATCTCGGCCAAGTTGTTTGAAAAGTCCAGCACTAAGATGAGAATAAAATTGTGGAATAATACATGCAATACTGAGAATACAGGTTGAAGATTGTCTTAGCATTCGTTCCACTTTTTATAGCTACACATCTGGGAAATCATTGAGAGTTTCCTATTTCTATTTTCACCTAAATTATGAAAGATAAATTTTAGCCGGGAAAGAGCACATGGGTTAAAGGATGGTGTATTTAGTTCATTAGAACTTGTTTATGAGGCTTTATGAATAAGCTAAAAGCATTTTTGAGATTTCGGATTTTGTATTGGTGAGACCCTTGATGTGATTACTGGGTGAAGCTGGGGTATTGAATACAAATGTGGATTGTACGGAGAACTTTGTATTTTACTGTCTGCTTTGTTGATTACTTATAATCAAAGTATAAGATAGAACTTGTTTATCTTACTAGATCTAGGTTATGCAGTTATTTCTATTTCATGTGAATCTTTGTGTTAGATCAGTTAATTTCTATTTATGCGAATTTGATGTAAGCGAAAATGCAGAAATGTAAAGGCTCTATATAAATCTGATTGGTCTGATTGACAACATAAAATATCCTTGATTGGAGTCAGCTACTTATTTTTCCCCTTGCACTGCAGCAATATCGACATCAACCTAGGTGAAGCGACTTCTTCGAATAGAAATGTACCCGATATGTTGACTGCGTACGGTAAGCGAATGTAAAGCTGGATCTGAAAAAAGCATGAAAGTATGTTATAAATGATTGCTTGAGGGGAATGTAAGGCATAAAACATCTGTAGGAACTTCCTTTGTTAACATAAGTTTAGGTAGATTGGTATGCTTAAACGGGACACTTGTTGGCGGCTAATGGTTTTATCTGAGCTGGTTTGCATAAAATCTAGAGAGAAGCGGGATTTTGGATTTGGACTCACTTGAGACAAAAAAATTTGAGACAGCTTTTCTTCTTTGGTTCCCTTATATTAAAACCTCGAAACAATAAACGTCCATTCACACGACTTGCGAGGCTCGAAGGAGCTGGTCATTTTTAT